>CAIGRN010199581.1:0-53335 GCA_903798345.1 Fraxinus anomala | reverse complement strand
GACAATTGGACAGCTTGGAGTGCAGATCGTGATCGTTCCAGTTCAAGAAAAAGCAAAGGAGTTTGCAGAAATCATCAAAGGTATAATTTCTATCACAGTTTCTATCTAAATACAAAGCAGATCCGTGTATGGGAATTGAAAACTGTTTATTTTCCGCTGCGCATGTTTAAGTAGATTCCCAACAGATAGCCCAAAAAATTCCAAGATATTTTTCCCGTCCAAATCCCAATTCTGGGAGAAATGAAGATAAAGAAATAAACCTTTATTAGGCTGCAAGCAACCAAACCAAGATTGCAGATTGTTTCTCTCTCTTTAAAGAACAGCAAGAATATGAGGAAATGATAAAAGAATTGATGACTTGCATGCAAAGATCCTGTCTTTATTAAGGAACCCTGAAAAAAGTTATTGGGATTTTTCTGGGAAAATCAAGAAAAAAAAAGTTTCTTGTTTTACTTTTGATGGGATCATCTGTTGCGAATATGTAAAGGGAAAACGAGAACCAGAAAATGTTTAAACAAGAATTTTGCAGCTTCACGTAAAAGCCACAAAAATCAAAAAACAAAGTAAAGATCATCGAATAATTTTTTTTTTTTTCACGTGGGATTTTTCTTGAGAACATCTGAATATCATGAGTATTATGTTATGCGCCATTCGACATGAGACAACAGAGAGTGTGGCCCGCTTGCCCTTTTTTCCAAGGTTTGTGGCGGAAGTTAACGGCCATTTCTCATTTTTTTATTTATTTAAACTAACTTTGTCTTAAATTAATTAATATGTTTAAATAACAAGAAAAAAATTACAAATTAATCCCCAAGAAATATTTTGGCAATCTTAACCTCTAACCTTTCATTTTTGTAACATCTGGATCCTCAGTTGATGATTTTACCATATTTGTCAGACTCGACCCGAACAATGCAGCGGGTTAATGGATTAGTGGTTCAACCGGCGACCCAATGGTTTAACCGGCGGGTTATTACACAAAAACTTACAAAAAATATTAAGAATAAATTTTTTTTAAGGGCAAAATTAAAATTTTTAATTTATTTTTCATTAATTATTTAGGTCTATAAAATAATGTAAAATGTCGGACCAAAGTTTTTTAAAAGAATATTTTTATAAAAGTTATAAATGATTCATTACATAGATATAAGTTATTATTTACAAGTACTACTAAAGTACTTTAGTTCAGGTGGTTAGGAATTCATTATTTTTTCTTAAAGGTCCAGGTTCAATTCCCTTGAACCCAAAAATTTTGCAAGAGAATTTTAAAATTCAATCAAACCGATCAATCGGACCGAGTAAATCGCCAGATCAAGTACATTTCTATCAAATTAATATGTCCGACCCGACTGGCTGGTCCGGGCCGAGTTTTGTAACTATGAATTTTACCTCTCTCTTTAATTACAAACTCAAGACAACTTTCTCCTTCCGTTTAATTACCAATAAATAATTTAAACAAATAAAATTAAATTAAACTCTTAATAATTTGAAGACCCCCACCATAAATTTTTCAAATAACATACGATAAAACTTAAAATTAAGGCTTTAAATAAGTTTAAACTAGCTAAGTTTAAAAGTTAATTTTATAAAATACACCTAAGACGTATATTTGAGAACCCAAAAAAAAAAAACAAATAGTATGATTTAGGTGCATGAAGTTTTAGTGTTCCAATTAGACCTAAAAGAATTAACATCTAAAAACTTGTCAAATTTGTATTTTTTTTATACGATTATCTAAATGTAGGATATAAGGAGACTTGATAGTTCAAAGTGCTGATATAAACATCAGAACGAAGCAATGCAACCGGAGAATCTTGAGGTGGACATCGTTTCGAGCATGATAAAAGTACTAGTTTGGTGCATAACACGGTTCGTTTTTAATGGAACCGTCAACAAAAATGATTAAGATTGAACATGAATAGAGCACCAAAATAAGCCTATAACTTGCTGGTGAATCACATTGATTGGTCCATTCAACCAAGATTGTTCCTATCAATCCAGCATAAGAAAGTGTCAGGCTAAATTAGTCCTTCTTGACAGTAGATAATGCTTTCATTCACAAGAATCAGAACTGTTGAAAGAAGAATATGACATAATTACAATACTATTTTTCTCTATTTTTTGCAACTACAGTTCAATTTTTCTTCTTTTGAAATAAATATCCTTTGCGTCGACATTCATTTCCTGTATAATATGAGTTGAATATGAGTCAAAGGATTGCCAAGAATTCAATCCAATGAAAACTCTTCAAGCCATATAAGCACTTCATTCCTCTGAGAAGCATACATGCAACAAAAATGGAAATCAATTATTAAGATAAAACGCAAATTATTTGAATAGAGAAAAACACAAGAAATAAATTGATCACGACATATTCATAGGAATGGCGTGATCTTGATAGAACAATTTAGAAGAGTGAGGGATAGACCAAAATGAACACAGGCTATTGTAGTTGCTGATGATCAGGTCCATTAGAAATCTAGCAAGAACCGGACTGAGACACTAACAAAAATTGAAATAGCCTATTACAATTATTTTGGAAACATGGTTTAGTTTGTTGTTGTTTCATTTCGAGAGAGAGAGAAATAGAGGAAAGAAGTCTTCAAGGAAGCTTAGAAATTGCCCATTGAAACTAAAAATAAGGGGCAAAGTAAATCCTAAATAATAGTTAACTGCAAAAAATACTTCCATTCATACCATTATGAAGCTTTTAGTCCGACCAGGGTCATTGTAGCGCGCTAACAAGCAACCCACTTTAGGTTTGAGGCCGTCTTTGATTAGCATATATCTCAATTCTTTCTCCTTTTCTCGAGTAATATCCTCAGTTGGTTTTCCACTGAATTTTGACACTGCAGCTATACCTCCTTCCACCTTTCTCAAGTTAATTTCTGCTTGATTTGGGGCCGGTAAACTGATAAAAGTAAAACATATTTTATCGTTTGATTGTTCACACCATGCAAAGAAATGCAGTAAATTTATTCTCTGGTAATTGAATATTATCTAATCTGAATTTCTAGTCATCAACTAGAGCCAACATATCATTTCTTAGAAAATTTACTTTCAATACGTGAGAGTTGAGAGTGATGCAATTAACTAACTAAAACTTCACCTGTTTAAATCCTTTTCTGATGGAAGAACTATCTGAACGGACACTTTGGAGATTTCAGGGTCAAATGCCTGAGTGAACACGGGAGTTGTCATTGGTATCTTCTCCTCCGCCGAATTCTTTCCAAATATGTACCTTAAAATGGATATACATATTAGATTATCTCCGATCAGGTAAAGAAATACTAAAAGAGGCACAAAGCCGGACCAGGTTGAAATTCTCACCCAGCAACTGAATTGAAACCGCGAGAACCAGACAGCATGTCCCCATCTGTTTCTACGACAATAAATGGGTCGTATTTTCTCACCTGCAGTTACACGCGGCATCTAGTCAATAATGTATGCTAGATGGCCAAGCAAGTACGATAATTTACACAAAAAGCAAGAACACATTCTTCAATTGAAATTTTTATGCAACCAATCAAATCTGTAATTCAAGAACAGGATACATCAGCAACCAATCTGTGGAAATGATATTTCTACGAATTATATGCAAACTTATCTCAAACGATACAAAAAATCATACATAGGCTAATATCAACTATGGAATAATATGTGATTTTCGTAAAATGTTAAATAATGCAAGAACATTGCAGACCTCATAATTTGCAGCTCTCTTCAGTATTTGATATTTTGGTGTTTCCAAGTCCGGAGTCTTGTAAATCCGCAGCTGCAAAAATTGAACTTTCAAAATATAGAGAACAAGTGAAATTGTAGAAAAAAGAAATTTTCTAAAGCAATATAATGTATACTGTACCTGCTTTACCACATCTAGTAGTCCCTCCATAGAAAAGTACTCATTGTTCTCTATAGAATCCCAATAATCCTACAAGTGAAATCAATGCAGTGAATGACTGGTCATGTTAATATTACAATTCTAAATGTACCATTTTGGGGGATAACGGCATACCACATGACTGCAGAATTTCTTAGTTTCTGGATTGATTCCCATAACAGAAGTACCTGTGAAGACTAATTCAGGTTTCCAAGGCAGAAGAATGAACTTCATCACCATAGTCCACCTTGTAGTAATTTCATAAGGTCCTGTCTATAGAAACTCAATCAATCTATTGTAGACTAGTATCTAATTTTCCCTACCAAACATGTCATATCAGTTTAACTAGTCCATATATATACAGATTCACATAATCCATAAAAGGTACGCAAAAAGTAGTTCTAGTTACTTTGCTTAACGTTCATACATTTCCAACTTTAAGTGCTAACGTAAGAATCGGAGTACCTACACTGGACGAAGCCTCATCAGTTCTAGCTTCCATTTGTTTTGCAAACATATAGATAATCACAATTTGAGGAAGGACTACAACTATTTTATGGAAGATCAAACAACGACAGTGTTTAACTTTCCCTTCGAATCCAAAGAACAGAGGACAACTACAAATTTAAAAGGGACAGCTTTAGGTAGAACAATAAATTACTAAAAATAAAATGATAACTCACAATAGGAACGAAAAGTAGCCAAAACTAAAATGACAATTACAGATAGAACATTCAATTGAAGCTTGCGATTACTTATTTTCACCATTTTACACTGTCTTTTCCTTGCCAATTAAGACAAGATATTAAAGGATAAAATATATTCCCTTCTTAAATGCTTAAGCTTTTATTCCTTTCTAACAACTTGAGCTTTCAGTTGAATAACAAATTTCTGGTATGACAATTATCCATTTTTTACTAGAAATAAACACAATACAAATAACTTCTAAAATTCACACCTGTTTAGCCCAATGCAACTGAAAATCAGGGGTGAAGAGCTTCCTCAACATGGAAATATTAAAAAGGTAGCCACTTATGCTATCATGCTTCGTGATGGGGTCTCTAAACTTGACCCGTTCGTCATAAGCCGTACGATCAATCCCCTGATCATCAAAGAGGTGTGGAAGATCCTCGTACAAGAAATCCACCAATTTCTGCACGTCAACAGTAGAGGGTTTTGGCGGGCTTTGTTCTTCAACTGTGCTGCTTAATCTAACCACCCATTTGTACTTTTTCGGGGCAGTAGTTTTAAGTTGTGGTATATTTTGGATTCTGATTGTTTGTTTGGGGAGAGAGGGGAAGGAGGAGGTTTTATGGAGCTTCCGGAAACTGGTGAAACTACTGCGGCTGGCTGGCCGTGGAATGTAGCCGGAGAAACGTGAGGTGGCCATTTGTTCCAGTATGATACTAGTCTGGGGGATAATATGGTTCATTTTGAATTGAATGGTCGGGAAAAAGTCTAATGACTAAAGGTTAAAAGAAAACGGCCAATTATTTTTCATGGTTACAAAAAGTCAAATCATTTTTTTTTTCTTTCCCATATTTTTGGGAGGTGAGGATATGGGTGATAATGTTCGGTTCGGTTCTTAAACACCCAAGTTCGACTCAATCCTTGTATCATAGACATGAATCTTGCCGTCTAACCTCCAAACTGCAATTAAAAAGATTAAGTAATCATGTGATTGTGAATTCGTTAACAATATATATATGTCGATGACCAAACTGCAATTAAAAAGATTTAAGTAATCACGTGAATTGTGAATTCGTTAACAATATATATATATATATATGTCGATTTATCAATTCATCACATGATGGTAAAAAGCCTTATCCCTAGGTTTTTTTTAACAACATTTGGGTTGTGCACTTAGAAGGCATGGATTCACCCATGATTTGAATACTAACATGAAGCCTTTGTTTGATTTTGATTTTCTAATAAACTAATTTTATATGTGAATCCATAAATTCTTCCTACTTTTTAACCACATATTTTTTAAAAATTCACTTTTCATAAAATCACTTCTAAAAAAAATCAAACAAGAGTTAAATGTTGCGATTTTTGCGGGACGATTTCATAATTAAAAGGTTTAGTTTTACCGATTTCAAATTTAAAAGATTAAGTTTAAAATTTAAAATTTCAGAGTTTTTTAATTTTATTTATAAATTAATTAATTAAATATATTTAATTCACAATTCCGTATAATTTAATCACAAATTTCATATAATTGGTCGCATATTATTAATTAGTCACAAATCACAAATTATTTTATGGTCACAATTTCAAAATTTTATAAATCATAATTTGTTCATCGGTCACAAATCAAAAATTGAAACGCCACAAATTATTTTATGGTCGCAATTCAAAAATTTTATATGTCACAATTTGTTCATCGGTCATAAATAAGAAATTTAATAAGTTACATATTATTCATTGATCACAAATCACAAATTTTATATGTCACAAATTATTTTACGATCACAATTCAAAAATTTTATAAGTTACAATTTATTCATCGGTTATAAATCAAAAATTGAAACGTCACAATTTATTTATAGGTCATAAATTACAAATATTATAAGTCACAACTTAGTAGACTGTCACAAATTATCAAATTATCGATCACAAATTAACAATTTTTCAGGTTACACATTATTATTTTTTGTCACAATTTATCTTTTTCATTGATCACTATTGTTTATTAGTCACACATTAACCAATTTAATGGTCACAAATGACCAAATAATCTGTGACCACCACCAACTTGTGACAATCACCTCACCACTCTCACTACCAGCAACACTGTCACCGTCGTTGCCAGAATCACCACAACCACCACCACCTCCCGACAGCAACACCATCTCAAATAAATCAACACATTATTAGGGATGGCAAAAAAAATCGTCGGCTCGGGCTCCGCCAGGAAAAAGTCCGAGCCGGGCCCCATTTTGGGGCACCGGCTCGAGCTCGGGCCGGCCCTTAAAAAAATAGAGGCAGGCTATTGCTGCTTGCGCAGGCAGCAGCAAGCTGCCGCTCGGGTCGAGCCTTTTTTTTCTCGACCGGGCTTTGCTCGGCTAGGGCCGAAAAAGCTCGAGCCGAGCCCGAGCTTTTTTCCGGCTCGGGCTCGGTTCGGCTCATTGACATAGCTACACATCGCAGAAAACACCACCACATCCTCGTACCGATCCACCACCACCTCTATAGGCCTCATTGCCACCAACATCTCAACATCACCACCACCAACACCAAGATCCACCACCACTGCCACCAACAAAACCATTGTACACAACCACAGAACAATCACCATCACAAACCTGCTTCGCTTTTCGTAGGTCTCACAGACCACCACCACTACACGGACCACCATGCCCACCACAGATCCACCACCACGCCGGCACAATTATCTGACCCAACTCACAATCTACAGTCCACTACCACAAAATACCCAATTAACCCAACCAATTAAGCTGAAAACCCTATTCATCAACTTCAACTTCCTGCAACTCTAACTCCGTTTTTGTTGCCAGCTAACACCATTTTCGATTTCTTTACTTTTTGGCCAGCTACTGTTTCGAACTTTCCCGACCCTATCAAATCGCACCTTCAATCAGCCTCCAATCCCACCGTAGATCCACCACTAATCAGCCTCGAATCAGCCTTCAATCCCACCGTACACCGCACCACCACTACCACAACCACAATACACTATCACCCCCTGCACCACCAACACCTCAAAAATCGTAGATCCAATCAACCTCCAATCCCACCGTAGATCCACCACCAATTAGCCTTCAATCAGCCTCCAATCCCACCGTAGATCCACCACCAATTAGCCTTCAATCAGCCTTCAATCCCACCGTACACCGCACCACCACTACCACTACCACAACCACAATACACTATCACCCCATGCACCACCAACACCTCAAAAATCGCAGCAAAACATGAGAAGGGGAGGCGGGAGAGGAGATGAGAGGAGAAGGAAAACAGGGATAACGTCGTTTTGTCGATCTGTGCGACGAACATGAGCAACGATGCTGCTACAGCCGCGAGGCGCTGTTGCGCTGATCTATGCAGCTGTCGTCTAAGAGATTACAGGAGCCGGAGCAGTCTTCTACTTGTTGACGAGTCGTCGAAAGGAGAGGATAGAGAAAGAGTCGAGACTGGGGAGAAAAAGAAGAAGAAATGAAGATATTGTATAATTAGGGTTTGTATAAAAATGAAATGTCTAATTTTTGAAAATTGAAACTATGTATTCTAGAAAATTGAAATTCAATTTTGAAAACACTGGTTCTGTGTAATTTCCTCTTTTTTTGTTGGCCCTTTTCTAGTTCGCCAAATAGAAATTAACCAGTATTTGGGCCTTAATGCTATTTATGTAGTGTGGACTTTGAACCAAAATGTTATGGGCAGTTCTATGAGCCCACAACTACAACTTACACGTCAGTAAAGCCCACGAAAATATTCAATATAACGACCCAACGAGTAGCCAGCCACAAACAAAATTTTGGTCCCTTAAATTATAATTGAAGACGAAAATAGTCCGACCGATTTAGTGGTCATCGAACCAAAAAATTTTGGTTTCTTCAATTATGATTGAAGGCAAAAATATTACATAAATGACCAATTAAGTGGTCATTGAAACGAAAATTTTGGTTCTTTAAATTAATAATCAAAAAAGGAAGATATTCTATACAACGTCGTTGAATTCACTCGTCAACTTTTTTTGCCGACCACCGAACGATGTATTGAATTTAGTCATAGTATATTATCAACGACCACATATGTACAATTTTTTGGGTCATCTGATATTTTTTTCGTATTTTTTAAGTTACTTATTTAGATGAATATAAATTTTAAAGTTGTTTTTTATACTTATCCATCATACCAGCTGAGTTTTCTTAGGAATCAAAGTCAACCCTCCGGCTTTAATACAAGTAGTATTTTGGCGAAGAAAAAGAAGCCTTAGATATTGCAATTAATTGTTACTTTCAAGTGGTCAAGAGTGGTTGTTAATTATGATTGATGAGTAGTTAACATTCAACCAAATTCAGTGCAATTATAGTAACTGTAATTAAAAATCAATTGTATTACACAAACAAATTCAAAGACAAGTTTAAAAATAGGGGAACACGTGTCGACACATAATTGGACAGTTTGAAAAAAAATAAATCCAAATAGGTACTGTCAAATCAATTTGTCCATCTTTTTCATATCTCTGTGTCTGTTCAATCATCATTATTCATTAAAAATCCCTACCTAACTTTTGAAAATCTATTTTAAGAGGACCAAATGCCTTGGTTTTCCCAACTACCATTTGAATTCCACATGAAGAGATGATAAGATATTATTTATACATCTATCATTTACCCCACAACATTCATGCACATTACTTTCATGCACAATTTCCAATTCTCCCACTCTTGACGACTTTTGCCCTTGGATAATAATTACATACATTGTCACAATAACAATAAAACGAACACATTAAGTATTTAGACGAGATGATTAACAGGGTATACAAAAGCTTCAACTTTAAATCTAGCTGAACTGTTGTACGTTTATAAAAATTATGAACGTGCTAAATTTTATTTAGATACAAATTTAGCTGGCACATAAGAAGACGTATTGAAGATAAAATTTAAATGAGTACAAGGGACATATTTTTGGTAGCTTTACCATTTAGATGGGATGGTTAACAAAATTAAGTCTTTTTGATCAATCACATGAATCCGTTTCTACCTCTATATTCAATTCATTATGAAATCAACCGTGTACATTTTTGTCTTCTAACACGTTGTATCACGATTATATCGCTCTTATGAATGGGACAGGATGGGTGATTTCCTGCATATAAATACTTGAGTTTGTGTTACTTTCCAAATCTGTGGACAAGTAGCTAGCCATGGACTGGTATTCATGGCTCTCAAAAACTAATCTGCATCCAACTTCTGTCTATGAATATGGTCTAGTTTTTACTCAAAATCAGCTTCAACAAGAGGATTTAGCCTATTTTAACCATGAATTTCTCCAAAGCGTTGGCATCTATATAGCCAAACACAGACTGGAAATTCTCAAGCTTGCAATGAAGGAATTCAAGGGAAGCCTAAATGGCTTTTCCAGGTTTATTCTTGCAATAAACAAAACCAAAAGGCTCTTCTCCAAGAATATTGGAAAATGGGGTTTTCTTCAAAAAGAATCAAGCCAAATACCCATTGCACAGCTCACTCCTTACAGAATTCAATGGCCTGATATGGAGAAGAAATTGAAATCAGGGCCATTGGACAGAAGAGGGCAAGAAAAGTCGAGGCTGACAAGCAGAAGTCTGAGTATATCTGGGCCTTTAGATGGCAGCAAGATGCAGGTAACTTGTAGCCCAATTCTTACGAGGCCCATCTATGAAAGGGGAAAAGAGAGGATGGGCTTTTTCTGTAGAAGCCCAACTGTATCTGGTCCTATAGATGGATGGTCTTTGAGCCCAAAAGTCAGATACTGTGATAAGGGAAAGATTGGGGGTGAACATGATGGGGATCAGTCACTATGGTCCTTAATGTTTCAAGATATGAAACCAACTTGAAGAGTGAGCAATTTGGAGGTTTATAATTTTTCAAAAGAGCTTAAAAGCTATTTCTTCTTCTTCTTTTTTTCATTTTTTTTTTCCTGGCACTCTCTCTTTACACTCCGCCAACGAAAATCACTCGTGAGTAACTTTTAAGCTCGGTCAAACATGATATTAGGTTGCACTTTGTTTCTTGTGATGGTGCTTTTACCTCGTTGATATTTTGTCCAAAACCCTTAAGTGCTTGTACAAGGTGAACTAGTCAAGCTTGTAAGTTGAACTAAGTTTAGATTGTCCCATCCTTTATTTTGTGTTTGTATTACTTTTCAATGAAAGTGAACCTAATTTCGATATTACTTGTTGCATCGCCTATGCTCGAATAAATGAATGTTCGGTTTTTTCTTCCGATGTTGGGAATCAAAGAAGTGACAGCAACGCCATTTCTTACCGAGACAGATTTCCATATATTTTACAGACTAGCCTTTAAATGCAATTAATGATATCTTCGATAAGGTAAACTAAACGTTATTGGACAGTGTTAAAGATAAAAATAAGTCAGGATTTTATTCATTATACGGGGATATACCCAATAGCACATATCAAAAATGCGCAAAGGCTTAAAATGCCATTGTTATGAACCTGAACCTGAACCTCAAGCATAAAAACTTCTGGCTAGAAAACTAAAACTCTGGTGCTGCAACTAAACATATGGGTAGCATCATCAAGGCCTGCACCTCCATTAATACACAGCTGAAAGTCCCTGTCCCCATTCATTTTGGTCCATTAGTGGTTAGAACTTTGAGGTAACTTGAAAGATCCTCCAGCATACAGCATTTGATAAACGGGTTTTATCCGCCACGTCAAAACAACGCTAAGCACAGAGCCAACAGAGCAGACACTGGCCAAAATCAGAAAGGTGAACCTAAAGCAATCCGGACCCAAGCAAGTAGTAGAATGTTGCTTCGCTGCCTCTTTATCATACAGATATCCAGCAAGTAAACCCGAGAATAGATATGCACCAATTGGATTGCCCAGTCCCATGAAACTCGAAATAATGCCAAAGTGTTTAAGGCCAAAAAGCTCAGAGACTGTTGGGAGAATGATAGAAGCGTGAATGCCATAGCAAATCCCAAGCAACAATGTTGCAGCGTAAAGAGTACCATCAAGAGCTGAAGCAAAGAGAAGGTATGTCACTACCATTATTACTTGTGCAAGTATAATCCAAACAGTTCTGGGGATTGCTTTTGATCTGCAAGTACATTTACACGGCAAATTATAGCAAGTTGCAAGATAAATAACATGATGAAATACTATATTTTGAGAAAGCATTCTTCATCTTAGAAACTATAAATTGAATATTGGAACAAGAAATGCCAAAAACAAAGGGAAATTTGTCTGAGTACTCTTGGGCATAGGAATTGGAAAGCGAATGAACCTAATATGGAGTTACTAATTACTATGAAAGGTAACATTTTATACTAATTGCACAATCAGAAATAATATAAGAAAGCACAAAAAATATCACAGATGATATCTAAAAATATTTCCATATCTTTAACGTCCTGTCAAACTCAAGTAATATTGTAGAAACAAAATTGAGTTTGCAACTTAATAGTACGCAATAGGCTAAATCTCAAAACTGCTCATGAAGATGAAATCGGAAAAAGGTCAAAAATGGTTGGATAAGAAAACCTAGCGAATAAATTGAACGTGTGAAAAGGGGAAAAAATACAATATTTTGTAGTTTAGAAAAGATAAAATATATATATCTTAGAATATATGGTAAACTTTTCTGCTAACTTTGTGATAATTTCTCATATTAAATCTCTTATATGCGTTCAATGTAAATCTTTATAATGCTTACTCAACTAATTCATCAAATGTTTAGAGATACTTTAAGGTGAATCAGAAAATAGTAGGCATCAACATCATCTGCCTATGTTTTAAATAAAGGAGGAGGTTGTGGTAAGTTGACGTGTAAACTTTTTCAAATCTTATGACATGAATCCTAATATGCAAGGCATGTTTTAGTTGCTTAAGATCTAATAGCTTTATATCTCCCAGATCATTGTTATCTAACAATGAACTGAATAGAGTGGCGAAAAAGATTCATGTAGCAGAACCCACATTTATTGGAACAAGACTTAGTTTCTTGTTGTTGATGTTTTGCTGTTCTCGCCATCCCAACAATTTCTTTCCTATTTCTTTAAGTTTGCTATCTTAAAGGGACAAGTTACCCTGACCTGACGTAATATTCAGAAACCACACCTCCACCAATGCGGCCGACAAAACTGCAGAAGCTGAAGAGGGCTAACAGGATCTTTGTATCATTCATGTCTTGAGCTATTCCTATCTGTGCCAGGTTATTCAGAACAGTAATGCCAGTGCCAACCCCAACGAAGGATATCAAGAACAGAAGCCAGAAGTCTGTATTTCTGAATACAATTGATTCATCCTTTCTTCTGTCACACACAAATCACACATGGCATCATCACGATGGCGTTTCATGTCTTGAGCTATTCCTATCTATGCCAGGTTATTCAGAATAGTAATGCCAGTGCCAACCCAACAAAGGATATCAAGAACAGAAGCCAGAAGTCTGCTTTGATCAAAGCTTCAGTGATCTTGAAATCGTCTCCTCTTCTAGGTTTCCTCTTTTTCCTCCTTATTGCACCTTCTCCTACAGCAAGAAGCATATCCACATCAGTCATGTCGTCATTTTCATGAAAACTTCCAAGGTTAGCCGCAGACGAAGATGGCGTCAAAAGCGGTTCCGTGTTATCCGTATTGCTATTTTCCTGATCTGAAGAATTTGCTGGTCCGACCCGTTGGCCGAGTTTGGCAGATTTGCTGTGGCTGGAGGGATAGAAAGTCATCTTTATGGGAATGGCAAGTGGAGCCATGAGAAGGAGAACCATAACAACGAGAAAAGTATAGGAAACAGGAGCACTTAAAGTGAGCACATCATCCAAAATGGTAGTAGTAAGCACATATATGCCAAGCACAATACTAGCAGCTTGGGTGAAGAGAAAATGGCATTGTTCCGAAGAGTCATCACCAGAAGCCGGAGTACAAGGCCTAACAAAATACATCATCAAAAGGCATATAGCAGGTATCCCGAGTGCCAAGAACAATAATAGCTTAGTCGAAGAATCATGAAACAATACACTGTAAATTTCGGTATAAACAGCAGCACCAAGCCCTGCATATCCTTTGATAATGCCAGAAACTGTTCCCCGACTAAGTGGGAAGTTTCTCATATTAGTCACGAGCACTGCTGTGCCGAACCAAGCAGTGCTATTTGTCGCAATGCATAAAGCAACCCACAACTGCCAGTGAGCCAAGATTAGTTATATTCAACATCAAAGATCAAAACAAGCAACTTTTAACATGAAAATGGCTGGTAAATGCATGTATAATTGAACCATATTAAATAGAAGAAATAAGAACATTGCGTGACACTCGAGAGATTTGATCATCTCACTAAGCAGAAAAAGTTACAGGAAAATAAAACCAACCCAGTAACATGAGAAAGGCCATTGAGGAAATTGTTTAAGAAGATCCAAGTTTGAGAGAGAAACGGAAAAAAAGCCTCATTTTTTTAAAGTTTCGTAATCAAGACTCCTTTAGTGGTCATATATCTACCCTTACCTTTCTTCTTTCGTACCCTACTGTTCTTATCCAACTCACCTATACCGTAGCCCTGTCCCCTCTCCTCCTTTCCCCATTGTCCCCACCCCCTGTTTCACCTTTACCTGTTTTTAAACTATAAGACTCCTCTGTTCTGTTCCTCGTACTAGAGATTCCTGTTCCTCGTACTAGAGAGTTCAGGAATCTCCCGAGTAAATGGAAAAAATAGTGAAGTGAGTAAAAATAGGGGAGGGAGGGGGGCTGTTAGGGGGAATCAAGGGTGATAGGAAAGGGGTGATTCAGCGGCACGACATGGTCTTGAGGTGACAACAGTAGTGAGTAGAAGGGATGGCAGGGGTGGCGTAGGTGAAGAAGATGATAAGTTGGATTCGGAAAAGGTCCTTTTAGAAAATTCACCTAGGCCATTCTGAAATAGTTTATAAAAGGGAGATTTTTTACAATAAGGAAATTTAAGACTTTTAACAAAAAAATAAATGCTAGATAAAAAGTTAGAAAGTGTGGCTATTTTCACCAGGGATGATGCAAGAAAGCCATTTTCAAACATTATCCATGCTTACACTTGCTTAGATTCACAGTTTGCAAATCTTGTATATACTCACGTAACCAAGTCATTTGAAGCATTTTTTTTGTTTAAAGGTTGAGAGACCAGACCTCCATTCATATGTTTCTTCGTATCTCTAGCGTGAGCACCCCCGTACACTTGTACGAGTCCTCACAACATTGAAGACTTTAAATTTGAACAACACAAGGCATGAATGACGAGTCAGTATGTTCCCAACTGGTTTAATATAGAAATCCCAAGCAAATTATATATTACTTTAATCAAAAAGACTTTCAGTTCTTAAACGAGAAGAATTCACTACGATCACCAGAAGATTCAAATCAATGCTAAGCCTCTTTAACTTTTCATTTCAGAAGTGAACTGCTTAATGTTTGGGTTTACTACTGATTATGTTATAAGTGAATCATAAATCTGAAAGGGTTGGACAAATGCATAAAACAAATCTAAATCGAATAACAATTACATTACATAACAATGTCAATATTATTTGAAAATGTCCTTGTAAAAGATTATTCAATCACGCCTACAAAGTATAATCTTGCCATTTCCAAATTATGACTTCAGTCAGCATTAGAATAACATGTTGATAGTTCTTCTCTTCCCTTTCTTCAAAATTACTGTTATGGATTAAGCCCCAATTCCTCTTAAGACAGACTAACAGAATAAAAATCGAAACCAAGCGAAGCTAACCAATCTCCTAAAATCAGTTAAACAGTATGAACTTTAGGTTGATATGTGTCCAAAGGTACAGTACGATTAAACTCTATACAGTCAAGAACTTGGCAACATAAAGAAGTAAAAAATTATAAAAAGAGAAATACCATACCAGCCAATAAGGCAAGGGGGGAACAGTAAGGCTGAGTGCAAGCCAGAGGACTCCATAACCCAAAAAACAAGCAAAAGAACCGATCAACAGAATCACCCAAGGTGGGAACTTGTTGCAGGCCAAACCAGGGAGGATCCCCATGTTTTCACCTATATCATTTGCCACTCCAAGCATAGTGAGTTGCTGCTGGTTGAATCCTAGAACCGATTTTAATGAATGAGAATACAACGGAAAATTGTAGCCATTTCCAGCTGCTACTTGCACCCAAACTGCAGCTCCAAGTCCCACCCATGGTGGCCTAGTTCCCCCTTTCAATTCCACCATTTTCAATTTTCCTGAGGTTCAAAAAATGAGAATTCGGATGAAGAAAAAGCCTAGAACAAAGGGATCTCGATTCAGTACGAGGCGAATTTTATAGGTGGGGTCGAGGGTCAAAGGGAAATATATATTTTCTTGTCGTGGATTTGGCTGTCTGCATCCCAAGGATTTGAGGGAGTACTTACTGGAGTTAGCGGTGGCAATAGCATATGATTTTTGTTAACTGTACACCAAGAGTGTACACCTAGCACGGCTCATAACATACTGCATTTGGAGCCCTTTCTCCACGATTTTGTCAAATGTTGTAGCTTTTATGGGACCCAACTCCCAAGATGGTTTCCCTCGTATCTGGTTTAAATAAAAATCAATTTTTAATAAATTTAGATAATATTTGATTAAAAAAGTGTGCTTAAAAAACTATAAATCTCATTAAATATGAAGTTAAAATTAATTATTTAATATTAGCTTAAAATTTAATCAACTTTTTAATTGATTTGAACAAATACTAAATAATATCATAGACATCTATTAACATTTTTAATTTAAATTTCAAAAATGTCACCAATCAATCATATTTCTAGATTTGAGTGTATATTTCTGACCACTTTTTTGAGATTTTTATCGTTTAAGATGAGGGAGATATACCTAAAATTATATTTGTGGGAAAAAAAATAGAATCGCTATGGCTAATTATAATTTAATTTATTCAAACATTTTAGTATATCGACCTCGTTTTAGATAGTATATGACTTAAAAAGTGATCACCTGTATATGTGATAATCAAGAACATAAATAGTTGAGGGAACAATGCTAGAGGTACATATTTTAGTTCACAGATTTTTTATAGATATACATTTGATGATTTTTCATTTGCCCATGACAAAAGGCACAAAAAATAGATCCAATAAAATGTTGCCAACGTAACATCTGTAAAGCTTTTATAATAAAACTTTTTAGAACAATGATAGAGGTACTGATTTTAGTTCATGGATTTTTTACGAATATACATTTGACGACTTTTCATTGTCCATGACAAAAGGGACAAAAAATATAATGAAATTTTCTGTACATACGATTTATTCCTAATTGAGGTCAGTCGAGTAAAAAAATTCGAGTTATGCTACACTTACAAAGGGGGTCGCAGTAGGCGTCCCCAATAAGGGCGACACTTGACATTTTGTCAATTATTTTGTCACCCCCCTTTGTACAAATATCATTACCCAAAAAATTCACGAGCCACATAATTCAATTTAACTAGTTTAACAAGTTTGAATGACTAGACAAAATGATTCGCAAGTACACACTGGACGGTTGTTCAAACTACTTTTTCTTTTGTTGGAGGTGTGGTTTTAGCAAAAGCGAAGTACTACTTTTAATTTAATACGCGTCACTATTAGTGCTTGTTTGGCTAAGCTTTTGAGCATTTATAATAATACGTGATTAAAAAGTTAATAAAATTTATAAATTTTTAATAAAAGTGAAATTAAAAATAATATTTAATCAACTTAATCTCAAAATATTTAACGAAGCCTTTGGATTTCCAATAGGTCACAAGGGAAATTGTGTAAAAAAAAATTGGTCTATTTTCCTTGCATTTAATTGTTTATGACTATTTCATATTTCTTGGGTATATTGTCCCCATTTGAGTTCCATTATAAAAAAAAATCATTTTCAATCACTGAGATATTGGTACCGTGATGGTTTCTTGTTAATAGGTCCGTGAAGATGTGTAAGTTGGATATGGTAGTTGTGGTGGTGGCTGAAAATGGTGGTGGTGGTAATGACGGCAACGGTGGAGGTGGTGACGACAACTGTGAGGTGATGGTGGTTGTGGAGTGTTGGTGATTTTGGATCTAATTTGTTGTTGTTGGCGGTGGTGACCGTTGTGACTGTGGCACGACGATGGTTGTGGGTGGGATGAGATGTGATTTGGTGTTTGTAATCAATTATTTGGTTGATTGTAACCAATAATTGATTAATTTGTGACAAATAAATAAAAATTGTGATTATAACTCACAATTTATTAAAATTCGATCGAGAAATTAATAATAGGTGACA
Source organism: Fraxinus anomala (assembly GCA_903798345.1). Classification (NCBI taxonomy): domain Eukaryota; kingdom Viridiplantae; phylum Streptophyta; class Magnoliopsida; order Lamiales; family Oleaceae; genus Fraxinus; species Fraxinus anomala. Next base: position 35,484 of record CAIGRN010199581.1, on the reverse strand, counting down.
AATAATTTTTTTTAAAAATATCATAATGGTCATTTTAAATGAGAATTATTATTAGTGATAAAATGTGTTAATTGATAAAAGGTTGAAATTAAAAATGAAACGAAAAAAAAGGTTATGAACATGAATGCAACAATTAACAAAGATTACAAACTTTTAGTTCAATTTAAAAGTGGTGACACAAAAGAAATTTATTGACAATATAAGCTCTTATTTGAACCCATTTTTTGGGGGAAAATATGGATTTTGTAATAGGATTTTTTTTATTTATTTATTTATTTTTTTTTTTTGTAGAATGTATGGTTAAAAAGTTAAAAAAATTACAAATTATTTTATTGTGATGAAATATTTGTCATTTATTTTAAAACACATAAAAAACGATATTTGGATGAAAATAATCATCAATGAACTGGCTTTAGTTGAATTAAAAGAGTAGCCAAAAAGTGTGCTAAAATATGTTTGACACAAGATATATTGGCACGATGTGATTTGATAAAAAAGTTGAAATAATTCAATTATCGTGTAACGTTACCTTAAATATTATGTCAAACATTATATTTGTGCAGCGTGATTCAAAAAAATAATTGTGCACCGCCCTTTCAGATTTGAGATGTCTTTATTATATTGTAAAATATTTATACTTTTGTCAGGTAGCGTATGGGTGTTGATGGAAACAAGAGAGATCTTGAAAATCCAAGTGATTATTCTAGGTTAATTTGGGCCTGTACAAGTGTCACGGGACAAGTGTCCCCCTGCCATAGGGTCGGGGAGAATTCTTTCTCCTCCACCCTATGGCAGGGAGAAAGGTGTCCCCGGCAGCACTGCTCATGATTGCAATACAATTAGAAAATGGATGCCTAGTTACCCAATCAAAACTGGCCACACATAAATCTTCGTGAGACCTAACACTCAACAACCAAGTCGGAACTTGCATATGAAAGACATCGTATAATTGTTATAAACACATACATGTGTTCCTGACCAATAAAAAAATTAAAATTGGCGTGATCCAATGTGAGAAAGTCGCGACATGTGATCTTGATTCAAAAGAGTTGAACAATGAGTGATTACTGTAATTTAGTCTTTTTCACATATTATAATAACTCCACAATTTGTGCAGCGTTTTTAATCTACATTTTTATTCACTTTTTAATCACACGTTTCATAAAATTCAAAAATTTATAAAAAATTTTCAAATATATACTAAATTGAATTGTGGGGTTACAAATCTAGCACCTGTTTGATTTAGATAAAAATCAGATGGTCTTGAACGTTGCACAAGTTTTTCAATGGCCATTAAATTTTATGAGTTTTTTCTGATAGTCATCGAACTTATCAAATCGGTATCCTAATGATTATTAAATTTTAAAAGTTTTTCGAATGATTATCAAATTTATAAAATCATTATCCAATTCATCACTCAACTAATCGACGTCAGAAAATTCGATGAATTTGCTGACATGACACATTATTATCATTAGTTAATGACAAATTAGCCAAATGTTAAAATTCAATCGTATTTTTGTAAGAACTTTTAATAGATGGAAACGCATTTTTTACTGATTTATCGTCAACTAACTACATCATTTTTTAACCACATATTCCAATAAAATTTATAAATATTATCCACAATTCATTTTTATCCATTCATAAATTCTTTTGAAATGGAGGTTGAGAGGGCAATTCAAATGACAAATCAATGAAAGTTATCTAAATGTCACATCAGTGGTCTTAGATAAGCGGTGCTTGGGTGTGGTTGATTGGGGTGTTGGGGGGGGTGGGGGGGATATGTCTAATCTATGGTGGTGGCGAACATCCGTAAGATCTGCATTTACTTGGGATTTGTTTAAACCCTATTTTTAGGAGAATATGTTTTGTACGTGATATTTTGAAAAAATATGTAATTAAAAGGTAAAATTAAAATAAATTAAATTTATGTATAAAATTATTTTATTGAAATAATGTGTGATTAAAAATGAGTTCAGAAAAATGATTTTTTATAAAATGAAACTCAAACAGGGACTCAATTTTTGGCTTGACCTTTGGTAGTCGTGGTTGTGCGCTCCAGTGGGGGGTTGTGCAGATGTGTTTTGGATTCACTTGATGACAATGGTGGTGTTTGAAGTGGTAGAATGAGTAGATCATGGTGAGATGCGACGATTAGGAGATGTAGTCTTTATGTTGGCAATAACTGCAGTGATAATGACATTTTCACATATAATATAAATTATTACAAGTCTTACATTTGTGATACGAAGAAAAATAATAATAACGATTATTACAAATGTGAAAATAGTATTTTGAGAAATTAAATATCTTGGACAATAAAATGAAAAATAGTTCAATTTTTTAGGTATTTTGTGAAAGTTTCCAACAAGAAAATGGGCTTTAAGAGCCCAGAAGGGTAAATGTCAAATTCTGTAAGAGCCCAACAAAAAAACAAAATAAATAGGGCCGTAAGAGCTCAGACTCCCTAACTCCAAAAAAGAGAATCGAAGTCCATTCAAAGCCCACTATTAATATGGAATGTTCAGACCCAATACCCATATCTCTGTTCCCTAACAACCCAAAAACAGCAACACATAAGCCCAAAGGTATCCGCTCCCAAAGGTCATTCAAAATTGTTTCAATTCTCAATTTCATGGACAACAGCTCCTTTATCCTTTTATAGATACTGCATTTTAATTTGTAGATGATTATCCTCAGATTCTAAAAAAATTTATCGACTAATATATCTAAATAAAACATGAGAATTGCTACATGTACATCATGCTTGTACAGCACGATGTACAACCATCATTTCCCATAGTACATAACAATGTAACAATGTAAAGGATATGACAAGCTGAAAATTTATAACCATGAGATCACCATCTGGGTCCTGTCGAGCACTGGCCCCGAACCTCATCTCAAGAAACAACCGAGTCTTATCATCATCCAGTTTGGACTGTTTATTTCCCTAATTTGGTTCTCATTATTTTTAAAATACATTTTTTTTTCAACCACACATTTTTCATTAAAATAATATTACACATAAATCAAAAAAAAAAAATTCTTATTTTTTAATCATACTTCCTCCATCAAAATACTATTTCAAAATGTATTTTGGACAAAAAGGGGCTCAAACGGGCTATAATGTGATTTTGGGAGAAAATATAGTTTGAAATAGTGAATTTTTGAAAAAAAAAATGTGTAGTTAAAAAATAATGAAATATTTTGGATTTACGTATAATATTATTTTATGAAAAAATATATGACTGAAAATAAGTGTCGAAAAAATATATTTTGAAAATAATGAAGTCCAAACGGGAACTTAGATTACTGCCATCACTTTGTATTCTTTTACTATAATTCAAATTTTAATGTGTCTAGCTTGAACAAACTTTGCATGGTATAAATATGTGTACATAACAACATTATTGTCAGTGCGTAAGATTATTCCTTCTCTTAAAACTTTTTGTAAACCTCTACATAGCATCGGATCTCTTTATCTCATGAGTTCTAAATCAATAAGCTGCTTTCGAACGTCGATATCCTCTTTTTTCTTTTTTCTCCACCAATACTTCTTCATGACGGACAATCGTACTGCCGCTGACAAAACCACCCCCTGGCCGAACACACATTGGATTTACATGTATCCACCCAACTACCTCTCAAACTTACCTCGTCCAACTACTTCCCCTGGATTTACATGGTCACATTGATGGAACTCCCCCAACCCCAGCTTAAAGAATTGGTACCGATGGGGTACATCTCTTAACCCCACCTTCACTCGTTGGAAGTGACATGATCAACTACTTATCCATTCCAAACTATATTTCTGGCTCTGTTACCTCCGACAATAAATGGAAACATTCCTATGTTGTACTATTAAATGGAATTCATCTAAGTGTCCATTTGATTGCAAAAATGAAATTTGGGTGGAAAGAAAATGAATTATGAGGAATTGAATTGTCCAAAATTATTTTCTTGAGAATTGTCAATTAATTGTGTTTGATTAATATAATTTTTCAGGTGAAAAATATTGAAATTTTGAATCTTTTTGTGTTCGTTTGGATTTGTTTTACATGAAAATTATACATTAAAAAGATATAATTTGTTACAATTTCGGATATAATTTATTTCTATTGTCCAAAAAAAAAAAAGCTGGAAAACTATTTTTCCATCAAAGTAGTGAGAAAACAAATTGAATGAAAATGAAGAAAAAGGGGTCACGTGAGGCTTTAGGTGGAAAATCAATTACATGGAATTTTTGACTAATCAAATATGTAATAATTTGAAAAATGAAAAATAATTTCCAACTAACCTATCAAACAGGCCTAAGAGTTAGGTGATATTCCAATATATCAGTCTTTTGTTAAGAGATGTAATCTCAAACTGATTGATTTTGACTGGTCAAACTTTCAAACTTCAAAAAGGCCGAAAAATTGTACAAAACTGTGAACTTGGGAATTGGGAAATACACGTGATGCCATTAAGACAAAACACCCCGACCAAGTAATTAATAATTGACTAAAAATGTCATAAGAAATTCATTTTTTTTTTTTCCCGTAAAAAGCTATGTTAATAAAAAAAAAAACTGGAAAACTATTTACCCACCAAAGTAGTGAGAAAACCAATTGAATGAAAATGAAGAAAAAAGGGTAACGCTTTGGGTGGAAAATCAATTACATGGAATTTTTGACTAATCAAATATGTAATAATTTGAAAAATGAAAAATAATTTCCAACTAACCTATCAAACAGGCATAAGAGTTAGGTGATATTCCAATATATCAGTCCTTTGTTAAGAGATGTAATCTCAAACTGATTGATTTTGACTGGTCAAACTTTCAAACTTCAAAAAGGCCGAAAAATTGTACAAAACTGTGAACTTGGGAATTGGGAAACACACGTGATGCCATTAAGACAAAACACCCCGACCAAGTAATTAATAATTGACTAAAAATGTCATTAAGAAATTCATTTGTTTTTCCCGTAAAAAGCTATGTTAATTTCTTTGCCCTAACACAGAGGTGATCTATGAGGAATGCCTTTTCTTCTACTGATCATACTTGTAGCCATGTCCTCTTCTGGAATTATCTTATTGGATAATCTTCCACAGACATATAATCCAGTGCTTCTCTTCTTTTTGACATAATCAGTGCAAACAAAGCTTGTGTTCTCTGAGCCGTCTGATGAAGAATGCTGATTATGATCATCGGTTGCACTATCGACAATAGTAGAATGTTGGGTTTCGTTTGTCATTTCATCATCTCCTATGTCTTGAGGGATAAAGAAATCTGGACTAAGTTGCAAAGTTTTGCAAACTCTTAGGAAAGGAGAGAGGCCATCGTAGTGTCTAAGAACAAAATCAACCTGTCAAGAAATGCAAGTATTTCACAAGTTTAGTATATTTCTGCACGTGTGGAAGGGTCTTGATTGTATAATTTTACTCTAAGTGTGGTATACAGTAATGGACAATATAATCGACGGTACAAAGAACATAACCTTAACTGCTACAAGAAAGTAGAAAAGGAAGGAGGAAAGAGACCATGATGAATCGTCGTAATTAGTGAAAAGTGTAAGCTTTGCGGCTATTGAAGCAAATTAAGGATGGGAAAATCGAAAACGGAGTCAATGTTATCTAATTCTCTCTATAAAACATTAACGCGTGACTCATGTACAATTATGCAAACGGGGCTTATATGGGTTGGTTTTGAAAAATACTGATAACTCCTTCAAGGCTATATATGCACTCTCAATTCGAATCATTCTAGGTTAATTTGCTGCATCATTTTATCGAAAAATTGAACTTTTTGAGAGGGGATAATTTATTCATTGAAAAATTTAGGCCACGTCGGATTTTTGTTTTCATCTAAACTTAATTAACACGCACACAATCTTCGTAAATAATTAGCGACTAGACTTAAAACAAGTACTACAATTTGATATGCCGCCTCTCTAACAGAGAGAGAGAGAGAGAGAGAGAGAGAGATTTAATTACCTTGCAGCCTAGAGAGCAATGGATAAAGGGTTCTTGGAGGCTTCTGTCACAGGAAGTGCAATAATTTCCAGACCCTTTAAACTGTCTGTTTTGAGGTCTTTTTTTGATAAACACCACTTTTGCAGCATTTATAGTGTAGGACTGTTACAAGAAATATGAATTTTATCAAATAAAAAACACGTATCCCAAATTAATTTTTCCTAGCAAGAACAGCTATATAACCTGAATATTCGAGCAGTCGATAAGCCTCTCGAGATCTTCTAATCGAACGACTTCGTGATACACATAACGTCGAATTTGCAGAAGCCTATGGCAACGATGAGAAAGAACGCAGTGGGGGCAAATACTTGTGCAACAATCCAAACAGCAAATATTTTTCTCATTTTTCTTTGCAGTTTCATGAATTGAGCAAGGCACGAAAAAATTCTGCACGTAGAGAGCTTTCAACCATGCAGGCTTCTGATTTCCCTGATCACAGCATATTATCAAAGCCCAGTTCAGATCAAAAAATAAATATAAGAAAAACGGATAATTTAATGGAAAAAAACCCTACCATGATTGTCTACACGAAATGATCGATGGTTATGAAAACCGCAGTATGGCTAGTCTAACAAAAGAAGAATTCGATCCGATGCTTTGTTTCTATCCTTGTTGATCCTGTCTAGAGAAACAGAGGAATTGGGGTATGGATTGTAGGGCATTTATGGAGTGTCACAAGAGAGGGAAGGAAATATATTTATTCTTTAGGTACAACATTTTGTCAATAGGGTCACTTGTTATTTGGTGTGTGGCTGCATGTGTGTGTCAGAAGAAAGAGAGATATTTATTCTTGGGGTACATACACAACATTTTGTCAATAGGGCACTTGTTATTTGGTGTGTGGTTGCTTTTGTGTATGTGAGAAAGAGGTGTGCGTCGAAGATAAATTTAAACAAATAAATGTATTAATTCAAAGTAGTATTAAACATGCAAAAGTTTGATCTCAAAGTTTTTCATCACTTATTAATAAAAATTAATGTGTGTTGAGAGTTTTTGAGAACTAATGAATTTAATGAACACTTCGTATTCGAAAGTCTAAAAATAATTCATTGCATACATAGAGATAGCTTGAGCTATAGCTTTCAAAAGGATTTCAGAGATAGTTACTAGGAGAATGTGGCATGAATTTCTTTGTCAAGCCCGATAGTTTAATTGGCTTTGATGAGAAGGAGGATCGATCTTCTGTATATTAGTTCTTGTCGATCTTGGGGGCATCATTGAGAATGAAATCGCCTCTTTCAATTCTGAATGTGCGAATTCCCTCACATCTAGTTTTGATCTCAAAGTTTTGCCGTCACTTATTTATGAATTATTTACATGTCAATTTTTGAGGAATAATGAATTTAATCTACACTTGAGAACATGTTAAGGATCAAATTTAAATAAATGTATTAACTTAAATTTTTAGATAAATTGATTTTAATTGTACTTAATAGAGAAGCAAGGGCGTGTGAGAGAGAGTATTCACAAAAAGAAAAAAAAAAATATATATATGAGCAAGAAGATATTGGGAGAACGTGGGTGCTGTTTCCAATGTCTCCATATATAGAATTAAACCCAGTCCTCGTTACCCTTTAAACTAATTTTGTCATCTCCTAGTGTTAAGAGCTTCAACCCTAAACTAAATTACTTCTTGAAATGGCTGCTGCCACCACCAATTTTTAATACTTAAACAATTAATTTTAAAGAGACGGTGTATCACTCTCTTGAAGGAGATTCAAGCTCTTAAAATTTTGAATGATTCAAAAAAAAAAAAATTTCATAATTTGTCTCGTAAAAATACGATAATCTAAACATTGATCGCAAATCTCCAAGATAAGAACAATTTTTTTGGCCAAATAGTATACTCGTAAAAAGACGATAATATCATTTGTAGGTGAGAATGTACGGATGATAAAATTAATATAGTATATATACAAGTATCACTCCTATTTATTCATTCATTTTGACTCATTCTTTCTCTTGTAAAGATTAATAACATGTTGAGTTTATATATTCTTTTCTTCCCTAGCTAGGATTATGATGCAAATATGTTTTGAACTCATTCTAAAATTAAATAATATCCATGCATACAAGAAAATAATTATAAAGAAATGAAAAAAAAAAAGCGCGAAATATTCCAAAAAATTAAGAAAGAAGAAAATGGAATGCAAAAGAAAAGATTGAAAATAACATCAAAATATAAAAGAAAAGAAAACTCAAAATACTAGGAAAACAGGAAGAATATACAATTCGAAAGGAAAAAAAATGACAAGATTCAAATAATAGACTTGACCAATTTCTATAATAGCTTAAACTTTCAAGTAGTCAATTTAAAAAGGAAAAAAAAAACTCGATCTCAACATGAAGAGATGTTTAAAAGATAAATTTTAAATAAATATAAGTATTTCCTTTCTAGTAGCTTAAACTTTCGAGCTAAAGATGACAATAAACCTATGGTTTATGGTTGGAAAAAATGGGATATGTTCGAAAAAGAAAAAAAAAAACATTTCCAAATGAATTGCATCAATTATGTGCATAGACAAGACATGTACGAGGAAACTCGGTTTCTGAAAAATTAAAGATGACAACAATCCAAAAACCAGTCCCTCTACAGTCTACTGGAAAACTGTGCTTAAATAATGGAACACTGTTTACTATAACCTAAATTGACAGACAAATACAAGTCATTAAGCACTAGTAATTAGGGACATTAATGGGCTAATTTATTTTTTTATTCTCATTCCCAATTTTGACGGTACCTTTTTCTTGTACCTTTAACCATTAATTTAGGGGTAATCTTAGAGATCGACTATCTTAACCCTCTTAATCTATCGACAACTTTACTGATAGCCATCGACTTTTATCAAGTTTAAACTTTTAAACAATACGATAAAACATAGCATTAGAGGAAATGGAAGTCATGAGTTCAAATTTCAATTCTGTATTATCGCCACTAGTTTATGAAAAATTTAAATAGAAGGCACATTCAACGAAAAAATAAATCTGACAAAAACAAAAATAAATTATACAGTAAAATTTTCCAAATATATTGACAACTTACCTACGGTCACTTTACAGTTTACAATCACAAATTTCAATTTTTGTTTCAACATTAACAATTTATATGAATTTTTTTTTTCTTTAAAAATTTGCATTTCTAACACTGAATAACCTAAATTCTTTCATTTATAACAATAAAAGAAACATTTATAACTAAATGGAAGTATTAATAATTATAATTTCATCACATTTTGTTTAAAAGATTTTGGATAATTGTCCTTTTTTTAAATGGTTATGAATATATATTTGGTACGTTAAATTAAATAATACTGATTAAATAAGTTACAATATTTGGTAATATTTTGTCTAATATACAAATCAAGTTAGCCTTGTAAAATACGAGAGGAAAGTGTCCACTCCCACGTGACAAATGGAGTGAAGTTGGTATTTTTATCATTGGAGTAATGAATCTCACGTGCAAAGGATCCAATGGACCGACATATATATGTATGTAGACGTGAACAAATTTGTCCAGTGCCTTGGACTTGCACGCATGTTCTTCACTTTAAAAAAATAGCTTCTAAATTTTTTTATGCAAATAATATTTTATTTTGATTGTTTAAATCTTTGTCATCTTCTTGTTGAATATTGTAGTATTGAATTATTTTGAATACATATCTAATATGTTAAAATAAATAGATTTAAGATTTCAAACTTTTTTGCTATTGAAGTCTTGATCGAGGATTTGGTCGTCAAACTCTCATTCTCCACGAATAATTTTATTAATGCAATTTTGACTTCTACAATTGTTCGAATCTTGACATTTGGGCGTCAAACTCTCATTCTCTACTATTACTTTCATTGATTCAATTTTAACTCCTACGATTGTAGGAATCTTGATAATTGGATGTTCACGAAAATATTTTTCGATTAAAAATCACCGCAAGTATATGGTTCGTTAACAAGTTATAAAGTGGATGTGAGTTCAAATATCGTCCAACAAAAATTGATTTAGTTCAATTTTAATTATCGTAACCTTAACCGAAACAAGAATAATATGATATATTTGTTTGTGACAAAATTATAATAAAAATAATCTATTTACGCAATTTTGAGTGAATTAACTAAACTAAATGCAAATTAGGTTAAATGCAAGTTAATGTGTTTTAATGAACGACAAGTGCAATAGGATCCTGAATTTGCTTGTAATATTCATCTTTAATTTCAATTCTACACTTTGACAACACAGTTTAATTTTGAAGAATCAATATTCAATTTTAATCAATAATCACTTTCTCTCGAGTAATGTTAAATTTACTCTCATATATGATTCGACTATATTTCTATGACGGATGCGAACATACAAGAGTGGATGAATTTTCATGAACACTTTAAAAATTTATATAGAGTATAGCGGTACATTTCTATCTTTTATCGAATCCTATGACGATTTATATTCTATTTTTCATCTTTTGAATGCATAAAATAAGTCACCAAATTCATACAATGATCGTGCACAATAATTGTCGAAAAAAGTTAATCATGTAAACCATTCAAAATCCAAAAAGTGTTTTCAACGTTAAATATGTAAACTAAAAATTAAAAATTCATATTACAAGGTTCATGATTCTCCTATCACAAAGAAATCTAGCATAACATGATATTAAGAAGAAAACAAGAATTATATAGGATAGACATCACCCAAATTATGAATTTTGATGTCGTTGAATCTCTCTTAATATTTCCTATCATCTTCTAGGCTCTCTTATATGTTGTAATGCTTGGTAATATGTTTCTGGACTACCCCAAGTCTTTAAAAGAAGTTCCAAATATTGTTTTCATAAGAGTTAAAGTCATTTAAGAAAATCAGAAATTTCCTCAAAAAATGTACTATGTTATAGCATAGTTCAACGAACTTCAGCCCTAGATTTCCCTATTGGCTACCATGTGACTGCATGGATAAATATACTATGCTACAGTATAGTATAAGCAAAGATCCAATTTTTGCTTTTTAGTTTTTGAACTCCGTTTTCTCATTACTTAGATCTCTTTTCTCGTTTCTTCTTCTTCTTCCAATACTTCATTTTTCGCTCAATTGGTCTTTAACTTTTTCACATTTTTGTTTCTTCTTTAAGATCATCTTTTGGCTATTTGTACTTTGGTCCCTGAACTTTTATTTTCTTCCATTTTAGTCCATTTTCGATTGTTTCTCCTAAATTCCACCATATTTATCAATATTGTCTTGCAAAACATAATTTATATAGAATTAAGCCCTATTCCAATATATTTACCCATAATTATCCATGTTTTGTGACATAAATGAGTGTATAAAATGTACTTATTATTGGACGTTGAACTCTCATTCTCTATTAATACTTTCATCAATTGAACTTTGATTTCTGATACGAATCTTGGTTTTATGCTAGAAGAGAAGTAGGGAATTTTAATTCCACAACATTTGATATTCTTCTCATATGTGTGTGTCCATCTTTTTGGTCATCGCAATTGAAGATGTTTCTCCATAGCACAACTTGAAATGTAAAATTGGTCAATTCTCAAGCTACACTTTTCATGATTCGTTTATCGTTATTAAGAGAATCCTTGTAAGTTTGCTTAAACTCAGTAGATGATCCCGCCTAACCTGAGGTCCGCTCTTGATATACATTCTTACATATGTGTACACAAATATATATGTAATATATGTATGTATGGTCAAAGATACTGTAGGGTTGGAGGGTGGGGGTGTAGGATGAGCGTGTGAGGCGCACGAGGGGGGATCTCTCTGCTGCAAAGTCTCTGATTATCTCTGAGAGAGCATTTTGTTGAGTTCAAAGCCTCCACAGTCCACATGGGGCTGGCTCATACTTCCACAATACTATTTTAAGGACTCAATCATGTGATCACACACCATTTGGAAATTTATCTTAACAAAAGGAAGGACAAAGGGACACATTTTTAGAGACTGTTATACATATATTTATATATTTTTTCAATAATTAAATAGACATCTTCGAGGTTTATTTTGTCCCATTTAACAAAATTTACCATTTTACATCACATTCTGTCACCTATCGTCCCTTAAACTAACAAATTGCTTAATTGACAGTTATATCATAAGTGATCTTCTACGTAATTGATATGTGGCATCCTAGAAATGAAAATAATAAAATTGAGGTTAGAAAAATATCTTTAAATTAAAAGGTTAAAGTGTTTTTTTTTTTAATACGCTTTATGATTTGTCGCAGCAATAAGTTGGCATCCCATACAAAATTTATGTGAAAGATATGTTGAGATTGATTGTAAATTAAATGATTTTCAAGAATTTAGAAAATAATTGGTGACAAAACTAAATTGAACTGTAAAGTTCAGTGATTATTTGCCAAATAGTACTATATATTATTGTCTAACAAATAGAGAAAAGAAAAAAAAAAGTAACAACTTCAAATAAAATAATCTAGGACAAAATGTTACTTCCAGAATAGCGATTCTCTCTAGAAAGAGAGGAGAAAATATCTTGGTTGCCATTTCTTATTTTGTTCTTGTAGTCGAAAATTCAACTATCACAATCGAAAGAACAAATAAAATGAGTAAAAAAAAATATAAAAGCAGTAGGTGAAACGAGATATGCCAAATCAAATCTCTTTAACACAGATTTCGCCCCTCAACAAAGCGCAAACGAGATTATGGACGTCTGTCTCCCAAGATAAAACACTCATTTCAAAGTCGATATTGTACAATACCAATCTTGTCGGTCGAGCAAAGGAATGATCGTACTCAAACTGAATAACCACGAATATATATAAGAGAATTTTGGGAACATAATATGGAGAGAGAAGAATTTAGAAATCAATCGAATTTTTAATTGATTTGGTGTACTAAAAACGAATTTGGGGGTCTCTATTAATAGAGATTGAAGTGTCTCACTGAATGGGTGTAGGGATGGCAAAAAAACTCGAGCGGCTCGGGCTCGGGCCGAGCCTCATTTTTTTGGCCGGGCTTTGCTCGGCTCGGTTCGGGCCCAAAAAAGATCGGCCCAAAAAAGCTCGAGTCAAACCCAAGCTTTTTTTTGGGCTCAACTCGTTGACATAACTAATATAGATAATTTATGGAATTATTTAGAGACCAATACTAGTGTTCCCACATTTATAACACATATAAACTGTACAAATTTTAAATTCTTTAAGTAAAAAATGTAGATTTCTCAACAAAAAACAAGGAAAAAAAAAAAAACGAGCCGGCTTGGGCTCGGCTCGGCTCGCCCCGCTAAGGCTCGGGCCCAGCCTCATTTTTTTGGCCGGGCTTTGCTCGGCTCGACTCGGTCCAAAAAAAGTCGAGCTGAGCCCGAACTTTTTTTTTCGGCTCGGGCTCGGCTCGTTGACATATCTATTCTCACCTATCGAATTATGAGTTATTATTCTATAATTATTTGAACTCACCAAATCATTTCTAACAAGTCAATTTATTAAGAGTACGTTTGGGAAGTATTTATAAACAATTTAAATTATAAATAGATGAAAACGAGTGATGATTAAGTGAGTAGTATTTGTGAGTCACTCAAAACGTGTGAAAAATGTTGTACTTCCGATGACGATCCTAGTCAAATATATGAAGTGACAAAATATTAAAATACATAAGAGTTTTAAACGGGTATAAAAAAATCTTCAACAAGTAGGTTTTTTAGCCCCTGAAATGTTAAATATGATCCACTTATGTCAAAATTCTGAATTTGACGCTATAAAGCAAGTGCAGATATAGAAACTAAAGGATTATTTATGTAAAATTATTCACCATATGACTTGTAGCAAAAGCGCAGTTGCATCATATTCTATAAAGCCAAATGGCCAAAGGTTGATCTTTTCAATTGCACTCTCAAAAGTTGTTTACTTTTGCCAATTGTTAGAAAAGTTCTATAATGATGCATGTGCAAGTGAATTTTACCATTTACAATTCTCCTCTTCAATTCAATCTTTGACCATTTAAAGAATCAAATCAAACCCAGTTGTCTAGCTCTTCCAGTCCTAACTTTATTTTAAGAGTGCTTTTAAAGAGTAAATTTCATTTGCGGTCACAATTTTAATTGAGTTACTAAACTGTAATTTGTCTCAATTGGGTAATTGAACTTTAATTTAATTTCAATTGGATCGCTGAATTTTAATGAGTTCAAATGGGTTATTGAAGTTTAATTTAATTTCAAATTTTTATCACTATGTCACATGTTAGTCTCCCAAATTGATTAATATTTCTTATTAAACAACCATATGAGCCCTCTATTTAGTTGCTGCATGACACACCAGCTTACCTCTACGCTATTTCATATGAAATAGCGTTAAAAAAATAATAATATGACTTTTAACCTTTTAATCTAAAGAGCTTGCTAGAACTTTTATTTTACCATTTCGTTTGTATGGCACTACTGCAAAATGATTAGATGAAGGATTTTGGAGAAGAAAGGTGATCGAGTATGACAAAGTTGTTAAATCTTGAAATAAAACTGAAGTTTAGTGACCTAATTGAAACAAATTAGAGTTCAATGACTCGTTGAAAGTTCAGTGACCGTAGATTAAATTTAGTCCATTAGACAAATTGGATTTCAAGAAATGACCACGTGGCACGTGACTCCAAGGTAGCCGGCGATAATATCAAGACATTATAATATAAGTTTGAACATTAGCCTGGATTGAATCGAGCCCGGAGAATGAGGTTAGGTCGAGAATCAAATTTAATTAGTTGGAACTCCAATTTGCAGCCCAAAACCCAAGATTAACATAAAATTATCTTTTGAGTTGTTTAGGTTGTTGGGTTGGCGACCTGAAGAGGACAATTTTGAGGTTGCGGCAAGTGGTCAAATTGGTCTCAAACTCTATTAAAATAATCAATCACAAATACTTTTTCTAATTTATCATTAGTCATCGATCTTGACTAAGATAAATATAGAAATAAATTTTGAACTTCTTCTAAGACTTCCAATTTTTCCACTATATTCAAGGCTATTTGAGCTTAATGTTACTTTTAAATATATCTTTATTTTTAAATGAATTTAAATGTTTTTTTTTTTTCCTTAAAGAGTTAATTTCTTGTTTTTAAAGGTAAAAACACAAAATTTATTGAAGAAATTTATCGTCACTAGCAGAGGACGAAGTCACTATAGGAATACAATCTACCCACTAATTGATCTCGAGTCCATAGTAGTACAAGAGGCAAGATTATGATCATTGTGTTTCCTTATCAGAAAACAAAGTTGCAAGAACCAACGTCTGTTTCATACATTATAGTTACCGTATCACTAATTTTAGAAGCATTTGGGTATAACAAAAAATAAAACTTAAAGGCTTTGAGTCTCACAGTGAATCATACTTAGTAGTTGCAACTCGGAATTCATTCTCTTGATAAAAAAAAGAAAGGGATAATTTCGTAGAGCGAGCGCCTTTGCATCTTTTGCTGAAATAGCCTCTCATCCGAACCCCACATGCCCCACCCACTATTCCCAAATTACGACAAAGTATCGCTCCAATTTAACACATCATCTATGTTAAGCTTGAGATTATGACAACTAAAGCTTCCCACATCCTATGACAATCTCATTCGTTTGTGGATTTAGCCAAAAATAAATAAAATAAAGTCTTAGAAGTAAAGATATATGTACATGTAACATTAAGCATAATTAAAATATTTTGAAATATATTTATCGTTTCAAGAGTAAGTTAAATGTCTAGAGATATTTTCAATAAATGAATACTGAAATATTTCAGCCCATATGATATGACATTTGAAACATAAAGTCTCAAATTATAGGAGAAACTGTCTCAAATCATTTCCTAATTTATGGGATATTATGCAGAAAAATCTCCCAACATATGCATTTGGTTGCATGAGTTATTCAAAGTTTATGTCACATGCAAATGAATTTAAAATATTATAAAATTGATTAGTTTCCCAATGCTCACATATATTCATGAAAACAATTAACAAATTGGATTAGTTATCGAATATTCGCACGCATTAGACTATTTGATTAATATACTTAGAAAAAAACCTTTGTAGCATGTGCCAAGATATTGGGATTACCATTGACACTATAAATCTTTCTTTCATGTAAATCATCTAATCTTACCAACCCAATAAAGTTGGTAATTAATTAAATCTTTGAGCACATGGCCTCGAGGTATTACATAATCATTTGTAGGGGAAATTTTGGCTTAGTACGCATGGATCCATCACCCGAGGATTACTTTTTTATATTCGGACAAGTCTCTCCATCGTGCATGTTTATTGCTCATATGAAAACCAGAGCCCAAATTAAGTATTAGGTTTGTTTAGGCTCCAGATCATTTGCTGACAACCAGCTAAGTAAATCAAATGGGTCTGCACTCCATGTCATCAAAGCACCGAGGTGTTGAGGCGATGCATGTCATGTATGCACGCCATCACTCAACTGAGGCGTCGAGGAGACACACATCGAAATAATACTCGACGAAGTGGCACGAGTGGGGCGCCTGGATGTCATAATTCGTCGTCCTTATTAATCAGGAGATCTTTTACACACAAATCTTTCCAAAATAAAATTTTCATGTAATTGATTGATGTGACATTCAAACAACAGACACCAAAATGTCAAGTTGCATTACATGCCTGCCACCCATGATCGATTGATTGATATCTAGGAAGAGACAAGAGACACTTACTTCTTCCTTTAGATCAGGCCACGTGTCCCCCATCCTCTGGTCAACATTCCATGACCCCTACAATATAAACCCATGAAACTAACCATTTGGAGGTAATATTTTCTTTTACTATATACTCACTCCACAGTAGGTTTTCATTTTGTAATCTACTTTATACACCCCATTTTTCGTCAATGTTGCCTGGCGTGATCGTCGGAGTGCTCGTGGCCACTTCCACCATCACCGAAAAAGGTCACGAGTGACTAATAGTTGTATTGAGTAGTGTAGTGTAGTATAGGAAAGAGATTACATAGAGCTGCAACTGTTGTCACATTGGAGGTGCAGATTTCGAGATCAACGGTTTGACGTCGTCTGTAGGAAACCATACAATAACCACGAACATTCCGTAGATAGAGCTCACCCAAAAAGAACATTAACTTTTCCCTGAAGAAAGGTTTTGTACTTGAATAAAGGACAAGTGAAAGTTGTTTAGAAACGATTCCCCAGCATTTTTTGTTGCGTTCAACCAACGAAGGATAGTATACTTCAACGCATCCCACCCCTAACCACACGATGAAAGTCCACACATAAAATGAATATCAATACATATACTTTAGGGACTATTGTTACGCCTATCACGAAGAGGCTCCAGATCATCTACCAACATGATAGCCAGCTACGCAAATCAATGGAGCCCGCACTCCTACCAAAGTGTCGAGGCGTGTTATGTATACACTTCTTCACTCGATTGAGGCGTTAAGGTGACACACGTCGAAGTAATACTCAACGAAGTGGTGCCTAGATGTCATAACATCTCGTCTCTATTAATCAGGAGATCTTTTACACACAAATATTTCCAAAATAAAATGTTCATGTGACTGATTGATGTGACATTCAAACAACAGATGCCAAAAGGTCAAGTGACATTAAATGCTCATCCACCTACGATTGATTGATTGATACCTAGGAGGAGATTTGAGATGCCTTTTCTTTCATATGAGCCAACGTGTCCCCTATCCTCCTGTCAGCATTCCATCGTCTCTGCTATTTAAACCCATGAAAATAACCATTTGAAGGTAATTTTTTCTTTAACTCTATTACTCACTTAATTGTAGGTTTTCATCTTGCAATCTGCTTTATACACCCCATTTTTTGTCAATGTCACCGACTTTACCGTCGAAGTGCTCGTGGCCGCCGTTACCACCATTGGAAAAGGCCCGAGTGACCAACGATTGTGTTGAGTAGTGTAGGAAATAGATTACGTGGAGTTGCAACTATGGCCACATTGGATCTTAAGGTTAACAATTTGGCGCTATCTGTGGAAAATCGCACTATAACCAATAACATCCCATAGACAAAGTTTGCTCCAAAAAAAAAGCATTAACATTTCCCTTAAAGAAAGGTTTTTCCTTGAATAAAGAACAAGTGAAAGTTGTTTAGAAAGTATTCTCTAATGTTTTCCTAGTGATTTGGGCGTATAATCTTGGGGGGAAAATAGGTATTCACCCATCATGAGTTCAAGTAATGAAAATGTCAATTCGAGAAGAATAAGGGAGGCCTCTGAAGAAGAAGTCCTCCAAACCAATGTTAATCGTCAATGGCCTCACCATCGAGTTGGTAGGACAGCTACACGCTTAACTGCAGAAGTTGCCTAAATGGCTGCCAATATGAGAAGTATCGCAGTACAAAATGCTGCCATATGTGAAGTCCTCATGTAAGTTCAAGGTCAAGGAGGCTTCCAAATATCTCAAAATGTGCCTCAACCGAGCCTCATGTGACGACAAGAAGAGGAAGAAGTGCAAAGCCAAAAGGCACATTCATGTATATGCAGAAGAGGTGTTAGCCCTATTGAAAGGAAAGTGAGAGTAGACATGTCCGCCAATTACGCTTCGGACAACTTGCAAGTGACCCACCCGCACCTTAGAGAAGATAATTTCCTTATTAAATACGATCGATAGTGAAGACCTCAAAGGTCCACTAGCGTATTTGACAAGATCGAACACAACCATCCTAAAAATAGGCCTCAGTCGCCACCCATTACGGTTAAGCCTCATTAGGATGTCAATCCAGCTTGAGTGACCCGCGGTTGACCTATAAAAAGCTTGAGCCAGCTCAGCTCAAGGAACTGAGCCTCTTTTAGAATGATGACTCGAGCTCGAGCTTGCCCATGTGAGCAGGCCCAGCTGCCTGTCGAAGTAACGTATTTTTTTTTTAAAAAAAGAGGCTACTTGGCTCGGCCAAAACATCTCGAGCCATTTTTTGCTTGGGCTGTACCCAAGCATTAGTCTTCGGCTCATGAGCCAGCTCGTTTACATCGCTAGGCCTCATGAGCAAGTGTATGGCTAGGATACATACATTTCTCTGCCTAAGAATAGGCCTGAGAGGAGGGACATAGCGAACTTTATAAATAAAAAAAGACCATCCTAACTTCCACTTCGACATCAAGCTGACGTGGAGGATTTTAGTGGACCATACAGGTCCTATAAACTTGATGATGTTGATGACGATCTTCTATTCTCCCCGAGAGCTTCGCAAAACGCAAATAAGCCTAAGAAGCACACGCCACTTTGAAATGTCCAGTCTTTCACTTAACTTTAAGTGGAGCGGTATAAGTCTGGTATTGCAGAATACCAACATGGAGCATTAAGAGCTAGCCTGATCTGAAGAATGCTTTCCTGAATTAATACTTGGTAAAGAAGGATGGAAAGGCTTATATTTAACGTCTTTAGGATATAAGGCAAGCAACCGGTGAAACATTGAAGAGCTATTTGACTTGTTTCACTGATGAGATTACCTACTACGAAAATGTCAAAGATTGAGAGGGTCTCTCCACTCTTAAAGGGGGCTTCAACATGAACACTCTATTTTTGAGAAATGTATGGAATAAGGACCTTGCCACCTATGACAAATTTGTCGAAATGATGAGCGTTGAAATCATTAGCGAAGAAATGATTGATCATCGAAATAAGGCAGCTCAAGCACTTCCGTCTCCATAGAGATAAATTAGAAGAGGTGTCCCACATCTCATTTGGTGAATCAGTATTTACTCAAGCTGGACATGTCCCCACTTCGGGATAGGCTTTAGCCACAGTTACACAAAACACTATGTCTTCTCTAACTTATGAAAAGCTCGGAACAAGTGGTAACCCCGAACCTAGGACCTGTTGCAGAAGACCCTTTATCAAAGAAATAGAGAAAGAGGTGATAGACTTAGAATTACGCCAAATGTCGAGGTACAAACTTACTGCACTTTTCACCGATTCTATGGTCATGATACCAGTGAATGTAGAGTCGTGCCTCGCTAGGATAGTCGGAACGATCCCCGTGATGCCGAAGGAAAAATGGTCCCCTCTAGTCTTCTTTTGAGGTAAAATCCATTCCTTAGACAAGATGAGGCAAGACGACCTCCCAGGGATCATTCACGTTATCATAGAATATATGAGGATAGAGAGAGGCCCAGAGGTGGGTAAAGGCAAAAGAGGGTTCTTTATTGCGAAGTGGGCAATGCTTTTGTCTGTGAGATAGATACAATTATTGGAGGCCCACATGTAGAAATTGAGTCCTAAAACATACAAAGAAACTAGGCTAGAGAAGCTAAGAACCCAACCTGACTAGTTACATAGTTAACCATTTTCAGAGGGAAAGGCCAGTAGAGCCCATCACTTTCACCTAAGAAAACGTAACGGGCTTGCATTACCTTCATTGCAACACTATACTGGTAAGAATTGTGATAGTCCCTTAATGGGTTGAAGTGCATGTTGGTAGACAATGGGAGTTCGATTAACGTCTTGTTTAGTTCCATGTATGATAAGACGCTGGTAGATCATTATATTACCCCTACGACATCATTAAAGGAGTTATGGTTTGTTACCATTATTCATCAGCTATGCATGAAGTTCTCAACTGAATGAGGTATCACGACGGTTAAAGGTGATCAAATGGGGTCGATGGAGTACTATCTCAACTTTATAAGTAAGGATGAACCTCATAATGTTAATATGGTATTTTTGGATACCGAAATGCTCAATTTCTATGAAGAAGGGAAAGTCATTGAGATGGTAGAGGCCCTTGAAAAAAGAAAGACCCTTGAAGAATGGAGTGTTTATGATGAATTGGATCCACGTGTTATTTAGTCCAAATCACAAATGGCTCCGATGGAAGAACTAGAAGGCTTTCTTGAACGTTGCAAGTGGGGGAAGAATCTACCATTTGAAGTCAAGGAGGAGCTTAAAAACTTCTTACATAGGAACTTAGATGTCTTTACATGGAGATACAAGGACATGATGGGCATCGATCTGAAGGTAAGTTGCCACTACTTGAAGATTGATCATAAGTATGCTCCCACATAGACAGAAAATGAGATCCCTCAACCTTGAAAGATATGAGGCTCTAAAGGAGAAAATAGTGAAATTGATTAATAACGGCTTCATTAGAGAGACCACTTATTCGAAGTGGATATCTAATCCCATTTTAGTGAAAAAGCACAATGGCAAATGGAGGGTATGCATCAACTTCTCCAACCTTAATCAAGTTTGCCCAAAAAATAGTTTTCCACTTCCAAGGATAGACCAACTTGTGGATTCTACTGTAGGGATCTTTATAGATGCTTATTCAGGCTACAACCAAATTCCCATGTATCCCACTAATAAGGAGAACACTTCTTTCATCACAGATAGATATTTGTATTGTTATAAGGTGATGCCTTTTGGGCTGAAAAATGTCGGGGCTACTTATCAAAGGCTGGTCAACAACTTGTTTGTTGATCTCATTGGCAAAACTATAGAAGTCTACATAGATGATATGTTGGTGAAGAGCCTTCAAACAAAGGATCATGTGAATCACTTAGATGCCACCTTCCAAATTTGTAAGAGGTACAAGATGTGGCTAAATTCTCTTAGTGTGTTTGGTGAAGCCTCTGGAAAATTCCTAGGTTATATGGTGAATCAGAGGGAAATTGAGACAAATTCTGAGAAAATCGGGGGTCTAATTAAATTAGGTCTCTTTAAAGACGAAAAGAAGTACAAAGCCTTACTGGAATAGTGGCAGCACTCAACCGCTTCGTTTCAAAGGCCACTAAAAATTTCTCCCCTTCTTAAAATTTCTCAAGGAAGGAATGAGGCCTTCTAGAAGCTGAAGAAGTATCTTGGACAGTTCTCCATCTTCTCTAAACCCAAAACGGACGAGCCCTTATTGTTTACTTTATTGTATTTGAAGAAGCCATCAATTTAGTTCTTCTATGGGAAGAAAGTACCCACCAACTACTTTTATTATGTTAGTAAAGCTCTTCTATCGGTAGAGGTCTGCTATCCAAGCAAGCACTTCAGAAGCTTGATGCCTCTTGAAGATTATTGAAATGGGTTGCGGAGCTCAGTAACTACGACCTGGATTTTAAACTAATGACTTTCATCAAGGGTCATGGCCCGTGAAGACTTTGTGGTAGAATATGCTAAAGCCCTTGGGGAAAAGGTGACTATGGAACCCATAGAGTCACCCAAGCCTCTTTGTTGATGGCTCATCTGGAGAAGCTGGCTCCAGAGCAGAAGTGGTTTTGGTATGCCCGTAGGGCGATAGCTTAATTTCATAGTAAGGTTCAGACTGAAACTTCCAATAACGTCTTGAAGTATGAGGTACTCTTAGCTACCTTAGAATAGCTAATGAAATGCAAGTAAAGAGGCTCTTTATTATTAGTGACTCTCAACTAGTAATAAACCAGGTCAATGGCAATTTCAATACCAGAGATAAAGGTATGGCTATATACTTTAAAGTTGTCATGGATCTTCTTCCATACTTCAAGAAATTCGAGTTTGTGCAAATTCCACATCTAAAAAATGCCCATGCCAATGCTTTTTCAAAGTTAGCAAGTAGTAAGGATCAGAGCTTTTCAAGATCATTCCAATTCCATATCTAAAAAATGCCCATGCCAATGCTTTATCAAAGTTGGCAAGTAGTAAGGATCAGAGCTTCTCAAGATCATTCCAATTGAACACCTTTCTAAACCCTCAATCTCAAAGAGAGAAGAGGTGATGTGGATCAAAAGCACCCCAGCCTGTGTCCAACCAATCATTGCCTTCCTCAAGGGTCAGATCTTATTGGACAATGAATTGAAGCCCATAAGCTGAGAAGAAAAGCTGCTCATTTTGTTCTACAAGATGTGTCCTATATAAGAGAGACTTCTCATCCCCTCTCCTTCGATGCACGGGGGGAAGAAGCGACCTATGTCCTCAGTGAAATCCATAAAGGGGGCTGCAATAACCACTCCAAAGGACCAGTACTAGTGTCAAGGTGCTTAGGTTGGGATACTATTGGCTTACCTTGAAAAATGAAACAATTCAGTTCGTGCAAATATGCCATAAGTACCAACCCTTGTCTAATGCGCAGAGGCAACCGTTTCAAGAGCTTACAGTGTATCCATTCCTTGGCCGTTTGCGAAGTGGGAGATCGACCTCATAGGCCCCTTGTCGAAAGGAAGATGTAGTGCTAGCTATGCCATTGTCGCCATTGAATACTTTATAAAATGGATTGAAGCAGAGCCCTTGGTCAAGATCACATAGGCAAACATTTCTAAGTTTCTTTGGAAGAATATAATAAGCCGGTTCGGTATTCCCCATTCAATTGTATCTTACAATGGTGAGTAATTTGATAACAAAAAGGTCAGGGACCTACGTGAGGAGTTGGGAATCAAGAAGCACTTTTTAGCTCCTCATCACTCTTTAGCAAATGGTTAGGTCAAAGCTGTTAATAAAACTATCAAGTTTACTCTGAAAAAGAAACTTGACAGCTCAGAAAGAGCATGAGTTGACGAGCTCTCTGAAGTACTTTGGGCTATACGCACCACAAGTTCAACTGTTACCAGGGAGATCCGCTTTTGAATGACCTGTGGGACCGAAGACATGAGTGTGTTGAAGGTAGGAGTACCGTCATTCGATCCTAACCATTTCAATGAAATATCCAATGACGAACTGGGAAGGTACGAACTTCAATTCCTTGAAGAAAATAAGGATGATTCGTAAGGCAAAACTCATCTTGTACTAATGTGACTCATTATAATGCCAAAGTAAAGAAAATGGCATTTCGCAATGGGAATCTCGTGCTTTGAAAAGTTTTCTTGTCTTCTGATTCCTTTGAATATGATGCTATTCATGGATGAATTATCCACAATGGAAGAAGCCTTTGAAGAGGTGTGTGACATCCCAACGGGGTTACCTCTTCCAAAGATGTCCATTTTGAACTAGGAGGTACGTGATACCCTTATAAGGGTCACCTTTGATTCCTTGAATATGATGCTCTTCATGGATAAATCATTCATTATAGAGGTCACCTGTAATTCTTTTTAAGATGATGCTCTTCATGGATGAACTACACACAATGGATGAAGCCCTTAAGAAGTATGTGACAACACCAACCAGTCACCTCTTACAAGGATGTCTACTTTGAATGGTGAGGTACATGACACCCCTATAGGGGTAATCTCTGATTCCTTCGAAGATGATGCTCTTCATGGATGAACTATCCACCATGAAGGAAAGCTTTTGCGAGGCATTCCAAGCCTCTCGTGAAGACAATATCAAATGAGAAACTAATGAGAAACCTCGAACTCCAAAAAGTAGAATAATGGTTTTATTTAATAAAGATTGAAGTCTCATCAAGATCCAAGATGTCAGGGTCAAACTTAAACTAACCATTTCATCCGAGACAATAAGCTACGATTATCTGAGGTGTTAAAAATTGCTAGACATCTCAAGGGAGGTATCAAAGCCATGCTAATTGAGGCATAAACACTTGATCGTTTTATTAAGTATTACCAAGTAGGGCTAGTTCATTAACTAAGCGAAGTATTGTCATTGCGAAGCGGGCTATGTATGAAGTGCCATGCAAAATAGGGAAGAAGCAACAACTTTGGGAATAATAATAATTTTTCCATTCATAAATTGTTTACATAAGGAGGTCCGAAGTCGTTACCTTGGAAAGAAAAGAAACATAAAACATAAGAGGCTATTCTCTTTGTGTTTTGAGTTTTGAATTCAATTTGAGTATTATATTTTGATATTGTTGAAAATGTGTTCTTTTGACATTTTGAAAAATTATTTTGAAAATAGTCAAAACGCGTTTTGAAAAATTTGGCTTGATTATAACTGAAAACATCCAAAACGACAAATTTGTTTTTTTGGATTTTTTTTGTAAAATTTTAACTTGTTTTCAAAATTACTTTTTCGAAAATAGGAAAGAGAACGCATTTTAATTGTTTTGAAAAATTGAAAATAGAAAACGGCTGGTAAAGAAAACATGCTCTAAGTGTCTACTGGGACAATGGCCCATCCCCGACCATCTCATTCCCCCTCGCATTCGAAGCCTTTTCTTGAACTTCATGGTTGCTTCCAAGTCGGGTCCGCCCTCAAACTCTTTTTCAAGGGCAGTCAAGTCCAAGTCAGGACGAACCTTTCTTAAGTGGCCAAGCATCTACTGAGCATTCTAGGAGGCCCCGACGACGTAGAGCTCGGTCTTTTCGAAGTTATTAATATAGTTCTGGACTACAGCTTCATGCAGTTTCATCGACTGATTTTACTTCTGCCTTCAATGACTCAATTTCTTCCGCTTGGGCCTCGACCAGTGGCCTTAGTTCATTTTTCTCTTTATCTGAGACCTCCAAAGTCTCGATTGCCAAACTGTGGTGTTAATTAGCATAGTTGACTCTCCTCATTAAGGTAGCCATTTGACACTACGTCTCATACAACTTTTATTTCTATTGCTTACCACAGCTTTAGCCTTTTCAAGCTTACTCTATGCTTCTATCCTTTTCAACGCAGATTGCTTTGCCTTGGCCCTTTCAGCAACAAACGCATCACCATATGGCAAAGCGATCTCCCGCCTCTGTGCCAAATCAATTTTTTGACCCCTCAGATCTTTGGCCTCGCATGAGGTAGTGTTGTCCTTATATTCTTCAGTCCAATACTTGTTATTGTGGTTATTTAGTTCATTTGAGTTACAACACTGGTGTTTAAATATTTTTAGTTTCTGTCCCTAAGTTTAAAAACTCACCCAGACCAAAATAATTGGAATTTTGAGGTGATTCTAGGAGAAGATAGACATATGAGTTATCTATCTCTCAGATTTGGAATCATGAATTTTGTTTGTGTAAAACTAAGCTATGGACATTTTCCCGAGGGCTGCCAGAATGAACTCGAGAACAAATAGATCCAGTTTTGGAAAATAATTTTGACCCATCTATCGATTGAATTTGTATACAAAATTTTAACATGTGATTCTTCTATGTAATATGTCTAAATTTAAATTTTGTAAATTTTGAATTTCATTTAGCCGTCGAATGAAATTTATTTCAGAAAGCTTCACAAGCTGAAAATCTGAACTTTCCGAAAGAAATTTTTTTGGTAACGGATTCTCTGAAACCTTAATGCTTCTAGTCCAAGTTAATTTCCGCATTTTAAGAACAATCTAGGTAGAATTTTATAAATATAAGGTCTTAGTAATGTCACGAGTCTGTAGAGCTCGGGCGTTATAGTTTGTAGCGATCGAAAAATTTCATGTTTTTAAAGCAATAGTTTTTCCCAAATTCTTTTAAGGAAGAAATTCGTTTTGGTACAAGTTTTCTCTAATTTATGTGCTTTAAGTTGGCCGTGTAATTAAGTGTGCTCACTTAGTCTAGCCTATGTTAATTATATTTTACTTATAAAAATTTATTTTGCGACAAATTATACTTAATGTTTAAGCTAAGTTTTATTGTCAACTTGTATGAGAGTTAGTAGTTGCATAAGTCGTTATTCATTTAAGACTTCTAGTTTCTATCAAAAATTCGATAGCAAGAGATTAATTATTCAACTGTTGTAATTGTGAGCATTAGTATTCCAATATTGGGCTCTAATCGAAGTTCAAATTATTTTGTGGATAAAGGTCTCAAGAAAAAAAAAATCCATTTGGATATATAGGGATCAAGACGAAGTAGTTAGAAATTTTTAGCTTATATATATATATATATTTTTTTTTTGATAGGCCTTAATCGCATTTTCTAGAGAACTCAAACATGATAAAGTCCTAATTACTAGATATTTAAGGAGGTTTGTAATTGATTTAACTCCAAATTCTAGGTGTAGTTGAATTGTAATTCATCTAAATCAGGAAGGAATTTCAACCATTTAGGACTCCATTGTAACCAAACACAAGCACACGTTACGACTATAAGTGAAAGAAAAGGGAGAAGAAATATATTTGAGAAGAAGAGTGGAAAGGAAAATATAGGCATTACAGGAAATTTCTAGAATTGGTGCTTTTAAAGTCGACACACACGGTGCTCAATCCCTAAGACTTGGTGGCGTAGTAGTGCGCCCGAAATGTGAGCTTGGTGGCGTAGTAATGCACCAAATGTTGGCATGTCGTCTGACGATCGATGTTATTACTTTTTAAAAGTTTGAATGACATGAATATATGCTCAAAGTATATGTTGGATTTAACATGTGTATGAGTCTATTGAGTATTTCTATGAAAACTCAACCCCTTAACAATTTCAGATTAAGCAACCAATGGCAGCGTCGAGGAGAGCGGTGGTGCTTTGATGTGAACTCCAAAGGCATCATTTAAGTTATGTTTTGTTCGAATAATTATTTAAATTTTGAAATATTTTAAGTTAGTACTTCTTGAAATTTTGAAGACTAAATTGTCTGATAAAATTGTTTCATTGTGGATAAGATATTTTTATTGTGGTTATTTAGTTCATTTGAGTTGCAACACAAGTGTTAGCCATAGTTATCTATCTCTTGGATTTGGAATCATGAATTTTTATTGAGTAAAACTCAAGTTATGGACGTCTTCCCTAGGGCTGCAAGAATGTACTCGAGAACATATAGATCTGATTTTGAAAACAATTTTGACCCATCTATCGATTGAATTTGCATACAAAATTTTAACCTGTAATTCTTCTGTGTAAGATACCTATAGTTTAAATTTGGGATTTCATTTAGTTCTCGAATAGATTTCTTTTAGAAGACTGTACAAGCTGAAAATCCAAATTTTCCAAAAGAAAATTTCTTTGGTTTTACAAGGGATTCTTTGAAGCCTTAACGCTTTTAATCCAAGTTAATTTTCACATTTTTATGAACAATCTTGGTAAAATTTTACAAATTTGAAATCTTAGTAATGTCATGAGTCTCTAGAGCTCAGGGCGTCACAGTTTGGAGATATTCCAAAAACAAGAAGTGCACCCTATATGTTCCCTTTTTGATATTCAAGTCGCCCCAATAAAGTTCTAGCTTCCTATAAGTTAAACATGTTACAATTATGCTAGTTGTATATTCAAAGTGTACATTAAGGTTGACACTGTGTGATGTGTCAATTTCTGTGCTATTGATTGTTTAAAGTGTTGTTAACATCAATGTATAAAAAGTTGACACTTCATAATAATGTCAAAAGTGATGTTAAACTTGATGTACATTTAGCAATATTGAACCTATTAAGTCGAGAAGTAAAAAAATTTACAATCAAAAAAATGTACAATCAAAATCCCAAAACAAAAAATTTAAAACCAAATGAAAAAAAAGAGGAAATTAAGCCTAGTACTTTTAAAGGAGATAAATTAGATTAATACACAAAAATAAATTAAACCTCGCATAATCGTAATAAATGAGCTCAACAAAACCCCTTCTCCTTTTTTCGCCGCAGCTACATATCAATTCAGATTCAATCACCAAAAACAATTTTGTATTACCTGTAATTTCACTTTGATTAACATCAGTACAATGGCAGATAAGAAGGACATTTAAGACCCAATATTGAAAGCAAAGACGAGGTGAGAAGGGATTAGAAAAGTCAAAGTCAAATATTTTGCCACCAACGTTGGAGAAGCCATTGTCAAGAGATTGTTACGGCAATGGATGCGGAAGGTGTGTGTAAAATGAAAATTGATTTGAAGCATACGCAACAAAAATGAGATTTTTTATATTTAGTTATGGGTTCTTTATATTCAAGGTAGACTATGAATAATATACTTATAATCTCTATTAACTTAATAAAACCCGCTCCGCGAACCATACTAAACTCTCATCCAGATGGCTACAAGCTGTCAACACATCCGTAAAGCGTGACATTTGTAACTAAATCAGCTATGAATCAACCAACAACGAATTACCATTTTGTCATTCTTTCAAAGGACCAAATTACCCCAAAGTTTGGAGAAAAATCTATAAATACCTCACATTTGAAGAAGAAGGCATGCAATTCAAATATCTCCCAATCAAATAGCTAGTCTACTTCTTGCTCCTATTTGAGCATCTAAATTAGTGATTTCGGAAAGTGAAAATTGTAGCTAGGTGAGTAGGATTTATTGATCTGATTTTCACGTCAACAAATTGGCGCTATCTGTGAATAATATTGAACAAAGTAAATCACGAAAATCCGTTGTACTCAGGAAATTTCTCAGCAGTTAAAAGAAGTGAATCACGTGATAGAAAATCCAGAGGAAAAGTTATCACCAGAAACCATAATCAAAGGATATAGTAGCAATAAACTTTTAAATAGTAACTCTAATCCAAAACGACAATGGGAGGAAACACCTTGAAAGCCAAGACACAAAATTTTTGATGCTCAACGTCACTACTGAAAAAAGGCATCTATTGCCAAAACAATACAAGAAATGGAGGAGAGCTTAAAGGTAATAGCAAAAAATGTGTCATTACATGCAAAAGCGCACGCCGCCAACTCATTCCATGGAAAAACAACAATTTGTAAGTTTCAAAGACCGATGATAATTTAGAAAAGAAGAGGAAGTGGATGTATGATGATAAGTATACGTCATACGGTACTCTCCCAACAAAAGAATACTAAGATCATCTAGCTAGAGCATATGAAATGGATGATGATGATGAATGCATATCATTTTTAAGGAAATCAAGGAAGTGCTAATCCTGGACAATTTTATTCGTCTGATAATTGATAAATACAATGGGAAAGGAGATCATATGTATAGCCTATTTGAATATATGATGCAGACAAAATTGAAAAAGGCAAGTCCTATGCTAAAGTGTCAGGAATCACTTAACTCTAGATGGATCGGCTAAAAGGTGGTACAGCGAATTGCCGGGAGGATCAATCAAAAGCTTGCACAATTGAAAAAAGCCTTCCCTGGAGCATTTGGTGGAAGCGATTGGTACAAGCTCCGGCCACTCAATTGAATGATATACGATAGAAAGAAAAAGTATCTCTAAAGAGCTATTTCGCACGGTTCAGCGCCGAATTGATAGCTTGCGAGACTATATACTGGATAAAAATGTCCGAAATGCCTTATAGAACAGTCTACTGATGGAAACTCCTTTCTGGTGGGATATTTGCAATCGAAATCCTACTTCCTATTATCAGTTTGTGAACTTGATCTAAAGTAAAATCCAAACGAAGGACACTATTGCCAACTGAAAGAAAATAGAGCAAGTTTGAATGAAAAAGCTCTTAGGTAAATCTCTGCACATTTTTTTAAATTGTCAAAAAAACAATATTTGTATTTTGTAAAGCCCGGGGATAGGATCCATGCAATATCCTGAGCCTTTGCACTAGTTGCGGGTGAAGAACATCTTTCACCTAGAAGTCGAAAGATGAAATTCTACAAAATTCATCATTTTGGAGATAATAATATAGAAGAATGTTCGTAGGGGATGATTGAAGAAGGAAGATCATCTTATCCAACTAGGGAACAAGGTCACAAAGGCAGATCAAGGTAGGTTAAGCCGAAGCATGCACCAGCAAATGCTTTTAGCTTTCTACCTTTGATCAAGGAGATCAATACCATAATCAGATGCCCTTATATTGAGGAGATACAACAAATGAGCTATGCTCGTGCCGCCAGAAACCCTATATAGGAAGTACTCTAGATTTAAGTTAATCCTAAACCTGCATATCTTCGAATTATTTTTTGATAGAAATAATGAACATGTAATCATATATCCCCATTATGATGCATTGGTAGTACGGGCTATAATAGCTCATAACGGCCTTAGTCACATATTTGTAGATAATGATAGTTCAATTAATATTCTTTTTGGGAGAACTTTTGACAAAATGCAGGTTGATCACTCTTGGATACCTATAGCCGAACCCATATATGGCTTTACTAGGGACATTTTGATCTCAAAAGGACAAATTACATTAACAATTGAGCTCGATGAAGAGCCAATGCATTTCAAAGACACATGGACTTCTTCGTCATGGATAGTAATTTGCGTGCAACGAGATATTAAAAAGACCAGCGTTGAAGCAATTGAAACCAATAACATCTAACCACCGTCCGTGCTTGAAATTTGAAACTTTCCAAGGGTAGCCTGTACCAAGGCAAACCAAGGTACCACACAAGAATACTATGTCATAGCCCCAAAACCCTTAAAGGGTAATACCATATTATAATTGAGACAAACGAAAATATGCTTGAAAATCCTTTTTTCAGGAAAACAAGTATCCGATGCTGCAAAGGATAGGTTGAAAGACCTGCTCATTAGTAAAGATAACATCGTAAGTACGAAAGGAAGCATAGGTCTTGAAACATATACCAGTTTTGAACATGAAATGAGGTTCACAAAAATGAGAAATGGTGAGTTTGAGTCCGTTAAAAGAATAAGGGGACTAATTTCCACCCCGTACGGACAAACTCAAAAGTTATGATTTACTATAATAATGCACAAAGTACTTATGACATGGGAGAAGATATCAATCCATACCCATTTATATTATAATGATGATTTAATGAAATTTTATTTGGAAAGTTGCATTGTTAGAATATGAAATCAACATAAGAATGGTAGATTCTGTGTTTGGTATAAATTTATTATAAGTCTATTTACGCGAAGTATAATTAGATAACAAGTGAGCAGTACAATGCGAGCCCAAAAAGATGGCCAAATGAATTAGTCGTACAACATAAGCAATGATATTTCAACAATGAAATGTCATAAATTAATCAAAAAAATTATAAGAAAACAAGACAAAAAGTGAGCTATCGCTCCAAATTAAGAAAGGGCTGAAGATTCCCAAAAGCGGGGTCATCTTGGCTAAGACTCGCTTCAAGGGGAGGAGGAGCCTTAGTAGAAGTGTTAGTTAACTTATCTTTAGTAGCGACTTCACTGGGAAGAATAACTCGAGAATCTGTGAGGTATGTAGGTTTGACAAGAGCGAGAGGATTATAAAAAGCCCTGGCGACTAACAAAATGTTTTAATTGAAAGAGGTACCCTCGACATCCTCTTCACGAGCCTTGTTGTACGAAAATATGTGTCTAATTAAAACCATCGCAAGGTTGACAAGTAGTAAAATGGATTTTGAGTCTAAGTATCATTCCCACAAGGATTGATTTGTTCTAATTCTAATTACCGTTATCTTAACCGAAACTATAAAATGATGAAAATGTTTGCTTTAATAAATTTGTAACTAAATTAATACTAAATATGCAGTTATTAATGAATTAATTAGTTGAATGTAATTTGGCAATGAATGTAAATAAAAGTGTTTTCTAATATGTGATAATGTACTAGGATCACGAATCCCTATGCAATAATCTTTATAACCTAGTTTTTTACTTTGACACACGGTTGGAATAATGAAGAATCATTACTCCTAAATTATTTAACAGTCTATCTCGAGTAAAGTTAAACATATTCAAATATGTGACTTAACTATATTTCTATAATGGATGCGAACATATAAGAATTCATTAATGAATTTATAAACACTTAAAAATTCACATACTGCATAGAGGTATATTTCTATCCCATATCCAACCCTATGATGATTATATACGTCGAACCTATTTCATTTCTTTCGAATGCATGAAATAAGCCACGAAACTCAAACAATCATTTACGCATATAATTGTGGAGAAAAGAAAATCATTTAAATCATTCAACTATCCCAAAACATGTTTTTATTTTCAAGAATGTAAAACTAAGAAATAAAACTCATATTAAATAATTAATCTAGCCTAATATGGTGGATGGAAGAAAATCAGAAAAATAAGTGAAGAACGACATCACTCATTTCAATTCTTGAGATTAATCTCCGCGTTGTGGTGTTGTTCTTCGTGTTCTTTTTTTTTTTTTCTCTCTAAAAATCTCCTAAAAATAGCCCCCCTCCGTTCTGGACAGCCTTAGGGTTTAAATACACAACCCAATATTTGTTTCTATATGTAGTTGAATCAAAATAGAAAATTAGAATTTTCGCCCAATTTTTGTACTATGCGACCGTATAGTACACTTCTATACAGCCGCATAGTACCAAATTGTCTAGGTTTAAGAACTTCCAGAATGTGGCAATTTGGTACTTGACCTTCTTTTTGCATTTCTTGTCTTCTTTTCCAACTTCTTATTCCTCCAATGTGTCATCTCAATGCCCAATTAGATCTTTCCATCTTCACATCTTCGATCTCTTATCCGGATCATCTTTTGGTTATTTGCACATTAGTTCCTGAACTTTTATTTTCTTCCATTTCAGTCCCTTTTTCCATTGCTTTTTCGAATTTTCACCATGTTCATCGTTATTATCCTACACCACACAATTTGCATAGAATTAAATTATATTCCAATTTATTTCTAACATACAAAACACAATTTGCATAAAATTATGCTATATTCCAATTTATTTTCAACAATAATTTTGTGACCTAAAGAAGTATGTAAAATGCACTTATCAACATCCCCAAACTTGAACTATTGTTTGTCCTAAAAAGAAAATTGTAACTTAATTCCAAATAAAACATGGTTTAATAACCTGCTCTGTCTCAGGATTGAAATTTAGTACTAAACAAAATGAACAATATCAATAGTACAAAAATCAAATCAATCTCCACCTGCGACATGCATACTTGACGTGTGTGTGTAAAAAATCATGTAGACATATCAAGCTCGTGATTTGCTCAACACCTGACCCCATAGTAGTCAATTATTTCCTTACTTCGCTCGAGAGATGCTCACACTCCCAAACTTATTATTCTTTTCACTCAATTCCCGGGGTACATCATAATTTGAACTTATACAACTCTATTTCTTGCCCTCTCTTAGTTTAGATAGATTTTACTATTACAAATTCACACTTTAACAAGTTGAGATCCTCCTACATTTTTGATTGCTTTAACCTTTAAGACTAAACTAAGTTACTTGCCACTCATTAAAGATATAGTTCTATCAACCAGATGTCTGAGCTTAATCAATGCAATTTTATATACAATAGTATAATCAAGTTTTTTTTGGTAACATCTTCTCATTTGCTTTCTATATAATAGGATGTAACGAGTTTTAGATCGATAACTTCCAAGTCTGATGACCATAGGGCACCGGGTTTTTAACCACCCTCACAGGCTTAATCACTCAAGTTATACATGCTCGAAAATATGTTTTTATTCACACATAGATTAGGGCAATGCCCCTTTTCTTTTAGACATCCGGTTTCTAAAACTAACCTCTAACTCAAAACTTTCACCTCGTCTTCGTCTCATTGGTTTTAGACAATCCANCATGCTCGAAAATATGTTTTTATTCACACATAGATTAGGGCAATGCCCCTTTTCTTTTAGACATCCGGTTTCTAAAACTAACCTCTAACTCAAAACTTTCACCTCGTCTTCGTCTCATTGGTTTTAGACAATCCACACAAGTTAATATCATACACGGAATCTCTACTCATCTTAATGTTCTCCTATAATAGCTCAACCATCTCCAAACTATAAATTTGGACTATGAAGTAAAATAATAAAGCTTATTTGGGTCTACTTTCTATGTTCAACTATTCTCTACATATTGAACCAAATCACTAACCAAATATGTCAAACATGAATATTGTGCTAAAGAATGTCAAGTTCACATAAATAAGCTTTGACTAATATAATAGTACACTATTTTCATTATTCACAGTTCATACATATTCCAATATTTAACATCATAGACAATAAAGTTATCAAACCCACACAAGTACCAAAACTATTATTGAAATTTAAGATAGAAAACAAAATAGATAAAAACTGCAAATTTTTTTTTTTTCACTCACAATCACACAAATCTGCAGTAACATGATGAATGAAAATATTCCCACCCCAAACCTAGACAGGATATTATCCTCAAAGTTTAAAGAATAACAAAATGAAAACTAAGGGCACATAAAAACTAAGGACAAATTCATATAAAAATGAAGAAAATGGGTCTAGAAACACTTCCCTGATCCATAGAAATGCGAAGGTGAAGATGAAGGAGGAAGAAAGGTGTGGACCATGCATAGACTGTTTTGTGTCCTGTAGAGATGATAAATGACTCAATATGATTAAAAATCATCAAAAATAAGAAAAAATCATACTCTAATGCATAAAATAAAATAAATAAAAGGGAAGGATTGTAGGGTTGCCTCCCAACAAGTGCTAGTTTATAGTCTATAGCTTAACTTCACCTCGATAAGTTCATGGTGGTTCAAATTGAAGAATTTCACCATTGCACATTTTTAGCTCTCCAAACTTTGCATTCACCATTTTTTCATCTCTACCAAGCAATCTTCCAAATTTTGGTTTTCTTTTCTGGCATTTTTGTTGAATGGATAGTTCTTCCAGGACTGATGGTTGTTTGGATGATGGGTTATATAATGTAAAAACCTCTTGCTCATCCTGTACCCTCAAGATGAACTCACCTTTCTCCATATCAATCAAGGTTCGACCTATTGTTAAGAATTGTCTTCCCAAAATTATTGGAATGTTCCCGTCTTCTTCTATGTCTAAAATAAGAAAATCGACTGGGAAGAGGAATTGCCCCTAATAAGTACATCTATAATCTCTATAGGGTGGTAAGGGACCTATCAGCCAGCTGC
>CAIGRN010199575.1:0-11636 GCA_903798345.1 Fraxinus anomala | reverse complement strand
TCAATGTGATATTCATTGCAGTGGATATTGATAAGTGTATAAAATACAATTATCTAGGTCATTAAATTAGAGTATTTGTTAGTAATTTGGATGAGTTATAGCGTAATTTTATGTTAATTATATTTGTTAAGTTAAACTTAATGCAAATTGATGGATTTGGAAAAAACGAAAAATGTGCGAAAATGAAGGAAATTCAAAATTTGGGGACCAAAGTGTAAACATCCAATAGTTGATTCGGAGTACAAAACGATGATTGAAAATCATATAAGATCAATTGAATGCAGTTGGAGGTCAAAGGAGTGAAATACAATGAAAGTATTTTCACAAATCAATTTCCAGCCGAAAAAGTTATGTTATAGATTTTTAGCCTTAATTTGAGACCCATTTTTCGGCGTACAAACATTTGAATTGAAAACATTGTACTCTAGAAGAATTGTAGCTATTTGAATTACTTTTCCAACTCATTTTGAATCAGCTCAATTGGATACCTGTAGAGAAAGTTATGATCAAAATAATGAAATTTGTTAAGAGATAAACCTGTGTGAGCATGAAGGCAATTCATGGCGGCGCGGCATTTTATTTTCCCATACCCAAGAGCCATTTGGTTTTATGGTACACGTGTAGCAGTTATACCGGTGCACGCGCACGGGCATTTTTCGTAGACGAATCTTTAGTTTCCTTTCGTGATTCAAACTCTTTTGGAAATCAAATTGGATGCGATTTTGATATATTTTCTAGCTCTTATAAATAGAGAACGAGTTATACACATTGAAAAACCTCTCTTGCCTCTTCATACACAATAGTTTCATCAAATTCATCAAGAACAAGATGCTAATTGCTATATTTTGAGAGAGGTGATCAAATCCTAGCAAGAAATTGAAGGTCAATTACATCAAGATTTTGAAGAATTCAACCCTGGGCTTGAAGATCAACTTCTTTTGATTTATTTCATGATCAGGGTGATAGTTTTCTATTTTTTTTTTTTTTGTAATTTATTTATTAACACACTATGCTAGATTCGTTTTTGTATTGAATGAAGATGAACTATATTTGTTTATTTGGTTTAATTCAAGACTAGTGGTTTAGTTTATTTCTTACGTTTCTTGATTAATTTTGCATACTCATTGCATTATTTAATTGATTGGCCACCAATTAGATAATTAGTTACTATTGTAGTGTTGAAGGCCTCACAATAAGTTTAGAACACGACAAAATTAATATATGTGCAATAGATGTTAAGAATANTGGCCACCAATTAGATAATTAGTTACTATTGTAGTGTTGAAGGCCTCACAATAAGTTTAGAACACGACAAAATTAATATATGTGCAATAGATGTTAAGAATAACATTTATCACATGTGCAATCACATAGATAATCTAAACTTTAATGCATTCTAATCATTTGAATTCGGGTTAGAAATAGATTCGAGTCGTGATTAGGATAGATTTAATCTGTCTTGAAAAAGAAAATTTTATATCATAGTTTTATCGATTGTCAAGAACGCATGAACAAAACTAGATTACAAATTAAGAATTGAAATAGATAGCAATAGGCGAATTCGAGATCCAATACAATCATCCATAAATTGATAAAAACCACATTTTTACAACTTTCTTAGATTAATTTAATATAAAATAAAATCAAACTCTCTTTTGTTTACATTTCGAATCCCATAAAAAGTTAGTAAACTTGATTTGAATTTATTCCCTGTGGGACGATATTCTCAATTCATCAATTCTATTACTTGCCAACGATCTCGTACACTTGTAGGTTTCGCATGAACAAGCATCTACATACCTTTTTCCACTGGGTCCGTCCCTAGCAATTGAATATAATGGCATCGCAAGTGATGGTAGCAAAGTGGTATTGTCCATATCTCCTGACCTCCACCGACCAGTATTAGTCAAATGCGACCCTTTACGAGCTGCTAACTTTATTGTACCAAACTGAATGTCCACCACGGTTCTAAACCTGTGCTGATTGACTCTTCTAGATTCTGCACGACCCTGCAAGATGCATAATTGAGACATTTTCTATCCATCCAATACAACCTGGGCACCCTTACAAACCTTCAAAACTCCACCTCCACCAAAGAATTCATAACTCTTTGAATCAAATATAGACAACGGGATAAGATTACTCTTCAAATCCGGAACATGTCGAACCTGGACAAGTGTTCTAATTGTCCCATCCAATAGCTTCAATCTGACCGCACCAATTCCAGCAACCCGATAAGGCGTGTTGTCTCCCATAACCACGACAACTTTGGAAACAGTTTCATATGAAGTAACAAGTCCTTATTAGGACACATATGAAATACACACGTTGAATTCAGAATACAATCGTCCTCTGATTTAGACTCGATGTTAGAAATAGCTAAGAGATCTTCCTTACAATGTTCTCTGCGAGGTCTGCTTTACCTGAAGTCTCTGATTGCTTTCCATATCGACTTGCAACCAACATTTCTTTATTCTGCAATTTGTAGCAATCCTTCTTCAAGTATTCTTTCTTCTTACAGAAGTTACAAATCTAATTACTTAACTT
This sequence comes from Fraxinus anomala, assembly GCA_903798345.1. NCBI lineage: Eukaryota > Viridiplantae > Streptophyta > Magnoliopsida > Lamiales > Oleaceae > Fraxinus > Fraxinus anomala. The sequence goes on along the minus strand of CAIGRN010199575.1, from coordinate 9,089 downwards.
AGACTTTGATCTCCCTCTTCCAAAACCACCATGAACAACAAGGCATTCTCCATCTCTGACCTCTGAAACCAGATGCGTCATCTTCTCTTTTGAAAACAAAGTATCATACACCTCCTCTATGGTGAGAATATTACGACTATACAAGATCGTATCTCTAAATAAAGAAAACGAAGTGGACAACGAACATAATAGGATCAAGGCCAAATTTTCTTCATCATATTTTATCCAAATCAGCGATGATCTCTTTAAATACAGCCAGGTGATCTTCCAATGATCCTCCAAATATTCTTCATCATACTTTACTTCTAAAGTTTCCAAATCATGACTTTCTCTTTAAATACAGTCGGTGATCTTCCAATGATCGTCATTCTGCCATTCGATGAGAGTATAAACGTTGCTTGAGATGCAATTTGCTTGTAAGACTTTTAGTCATGCACAATTGTTCCAATTTCAACTATACACTAGCTACTGAACTCTCCTTCAAAACGTTATGAAGAATGGTATTCTATATATGAAGATGAATGTGAGAAAATGTCTTCTTATCCTTCCGTAATTTCTCTTCCGCGATTAAAATTTCAGATATCTTGTCAATTCCCAACAACGTATAATCTAAATCCTGCTGTACGAGTACTGTACACATCTTAATTTGCTATAGTGAAAATCTGGTGCTCCGATCCAAAAGCGAAATTTCATATTTCATGGAAACCATCACGAACAAAAAACCTCGAGCAAATCAAACCCTCCGCTCTTGCGGAACTGCTGAACCTGGCATTCCAATACCCACTTGTTGTAAAACAAACAAGATACTAGAATCGCTCTGATACCACTTGTGTTAATTATGCCCAGAATCTCTGATACCAATTGTTGGGAATTCAAGGATCACGTATTGCTCAATACCACTTGATATGAAACCAACAACCGAATTGAGATGTTGAAATTATATGGCCGTATATGATCGCAAGCAAAAGAACAAAAAGACAATAAAATATGACAGAGGAATTAAATGATTTTATTGCACCAAAAATAATAAAAATGGAGAAATATTACAATGATCATAAAAGCTAACAATCACTTTTCTCACACTATGAAATTGTATAGAAAAACCTAATATTTATAGGGGACGTCCAAACTCCCTAGTAGAGTTGTTGATAAAGTAAGATAGAGTCCAAAACGAAAAAAGGAGCGAAAATGTGAAAAACAGGTACATGTACAAGTGGCGCCGAGCATTCTACCCAAAAATTAATTTTTTTTTTTGTTCCAAGTTGTTTTCTCCATCCTGAACTCGTCTTCAGTCCGATACCAATTTCCAACTCCCAATAAGCTTCCAAAATAAAATTTCAACTTAACATAAGATTCTAATAGCATTCCAAATTGAATTCTTCTTAACATACACTTCAATTAGAATTCTTCAATTACTTCAACAAGGAATTCAGGTTACCCCCAAATTCTAATACTAAGGAAACCACAACCAAGTGAACAAAGTATCTATTCTAGAAATTAGTTGAAATTAACTATTGAAGGCGTGGATCCTCTAGATTAGTTTTAAAGACTGATTTCCATTTGGTCTCAAAACACTTTTTAGGTTCCAAATTATTCTTGTAATTTAGTTTCTATTTCAACGCTAGCACTATAACATTTTAAATTTTGTATTTGAAAATAGAAGTTTGAGTTTATTTTAGAACTCAATTGTTGTTGGACACATTGTTTTAGTTGGTAAATTAGTTCCTTGAGTTTATTTCAGAACTCAATTATTGTTGCCAAGTCCAACAACAATTGAGTTCTGAAATAAATTTAAACTTCTATTTTAGTTAGTAATTTTAGAACTCAATTGTTGTCAGATATATTTTATCTCATTTATAAGTGACCATTCAATATATATGTATATCTATCATCTAAATCATAAGGATTAGGCATTAGACACTTTCAAGATTTATAAAGTAAAAGTACAGAAACAAAAAGAAATAAAAATAAAAATTATAAGGTAGTAAGGGTTGAGGATATTATGAATTTTACACAGAAAAAGTACAAATGTCAAGTTCATTTGCTAAATTTTTATCTAAAGAGTCATTGTTGCACAACATAGGACGCCTGCACACCACAAGAAAACGGTATAGTTAAAAGAAGAAACATGACCTTAATGGACATGGTTAGGAGCATGATAAAAAATCAGGTCTATTGTTTCATTTATGGAGTGAAGTCCTAAAAAATGTCGTGTATATCTTAAACATAGTTTCATCTAAAGCATAGTTTCATCTAAAGCAGTTCCTAAAACACCATTTGAAATTTGGAATGAATGAAAATCTAATTTGCAACATACACACATCAGGGGTTGTCCTGTTGAAGTGAGGGTTTATAATCCCCACTTTAAAAAATTGAACTCAAGGATAGTTAGTAAATATTTCATGGATATCTGGTGAACTCTAAAGGTCATAGATTCTATTTTCATTCATGTACTTCAAGAATAGTCGAAGCTATAAATTTGAAATTTCTACAGGATCATTATGTGAGTATGAGTGAGTTTACTAGAAATATTGATTTTCAAGAAATAAATGAATATATTGGTGGGTCATCTTCCAATGCAGGTATATTGATTATTTTCAAAAGAAAAAACTCAAGTACAACTGAAAATAAACCAATTCAAGAACCAAAGTTCTTGCATGAGGAAAATGCAAAACGAGAATCACCTCTTAATGCAGAACATGGACAACCCATCGCTACTAAAAATATACAAAATGAAGATGAGGTAGTAGGTATAAGGAGATCCTTAAGAATAAGGAAATCAACAATTTCTAATGATTATGTTAGGTATCTTCAAGAGTCTAATGCATGTGTTGGATTTGGCTATGATCCTAGCTTGTTTTCATAGCTGTCGAACGCAGGGACGGATCCAGAACTTGATTACAAGCCGGACTAATACGTAAAAAAAAAAATACTAATACGTGTTAAAAAAAAAAAAAAAAATTCCACAAAAAAAAATAAACCCCCCCCCCCCCCCGAGAAAACTCAAGTTTTTAGTATGATGCCATAAAAGAATCCACGACAAAAAATTAAGTTTGGAATTGCTAATGAACATACAGTTATTGGTTGTAAATGAGACTATAAGACCAAAAGAAATACATATGACATTATAGAATGTTATAGAGCTATACTTGTAGCCAAGTATCACTCAAAAGGGAGTCATCGATTTTCTTGATACGTTGTCTCTGATTTCTAATAAAGGTTCAGTTAGAATTATAATGACTTTAAAGGAATCTCATTCATAAAATAAAACACTCTATAGAAATGAATGTAATTGTAATACATGGAAGGAAATATTTGATTATTAAAAAAAGATCATGTTTGTTCCTATAAAAATGAAAAGTCCCGTGTTTGTTTTATCAAGCAAATGAGTTATTAAGCCCACATTGATTAGAAGGCTCTTAATAGCGTGAGGCTTCATTTCTACTCTAGATTCTCAATTACCTATTAAATAACAGGACTGAAGGTACACATTTAATGTCTTACATATTCTCCATGCTCACCCCCTTACATTCCCCTTTCAAGTTAATGCTATTCGAATAGCGGAGTCGTCGAGAAAATTATATTTTATGGGATTTCTATACTCTTTAAATAATCGATTCGGGTGAATTATATAATACTTCGTTTTAGATGTGTGTTGTAGACTGAATGGAATAAAATGTAATTTTTTAAATTCATTTAGGGTCTATTTGACTTTCAAAAAGTAAAAAAAAAAAAAATAGTTTTTGAAATTCAAAAATTGCTTTTGAATCATTTAACTAATTTTATAAAAGTGCTTACACTAGTAAGTTAGAAGAGCTTTAAAAGAAATTGGTCCAATCTAACTTTCTCAAAAAAAGGTTTTCGAAATCTGAAGTTTTTTTTAAAAAAAATTAGTTTTCAAACAAAAATAATTGTAGGTTCCACTTAAAAGTTTTTTTCTTACAGAAAACAAAAATTATGCCAAAGAAATCCTTAATCTTGAAAATATCAGATATTGAATTTGATTATTTGCTCTATTTGTCAAATTCTCAAGGTAATATTGTACGAGTAGGATAGTGTTGCGTGTTACCATAATTCATGTCCGCAAATTACTTTTAAATTCATTTTTTTTTTTTAAATCAAATATAGGGGTGACGATACGAAGGGCCAAAGTGACCATTATCATCTCCATCTTGTTCGAGTCTTTTTGGAAGAACTGACACGAATGGGACAAAGATTATTAAATCCCCATTTAACGTCGATTTATTTACGTATTTGTTTTTCTGACATTATTTTTTGTTTTATGAATATTAGAAAACATTAGAATATGGGACGGACTCGAAAAATTCGGGGAAGACCGTTTTTATAACCCGTGACTTTTACTATTGGAGGCAAGGATTATAAAATCCTCATTTTTCGTCTCATTTATTTACTTATTCGTTTTTGTCTATTTTACTAAAATAAATTTGGTATAGATTCAAAAAATTCGAGGTGGGAACCATTTTCACTCATATGCCCCTTTTACTATTCGGGGAAACCAATGCATGACTGATTGTGGCGGGATTATTTTGTTTATCTCTAATCACATACAAAAACAAAAAGCAATTTTGTGACACTAAAAAATGTTTTTGGGATGTCAAAGGTTGCAATCATGCTACACAAACAAACTCAATAACAGAATTAAAAAATAAGAGGATGCATAACGCAGCATAATTGGACAGTTAAAAAAATAATAAAAAATCAAACACACAAGTGCTGACAACACATCCCCTGTTTTAAAACCGTTTTGAGTAGCATTATTCCAAAAGTTGAGCGACAATAGTCCACCCTTTTCACCATCCATCCATCCTGACACCACAAGGACGATTTGCCGCCTTTTATTATTGTTGACGAACAAGTGAAATATGGTTTCAATCTCTAATTTAACATGCCAACAAATACAACTCACCCAAAATATGAAGGAGAGAAGAATGGTTGACAAAAATATATAAGCTCGAGCATCACCACATATCTTATAGATAATGCTTTTACATTTATTGGTGACAGAGATAGGTTATTAATTATAGCCCAACAACACTACTACCATATTTGACAAAACCAAGAATTGGAATCTTTCTCCTACTTTTCTCATGCAAATTAAATTTTGTAACATTCACATTACACCAATCTTATTAAATGTACACCTTTCACATTGTGTGCCCATATTTAATGGGAATGAAACTCACAAAAAGGAAAATACCCATGTGTTGTCCACATATTCCTCTTTCTTCAGCTTCAGATTTAGTTGTTTTTGCATTTCCATTTTCTGTTACTCTTTCTCCCTATATTGGGTATGGCATAATTGCATTAACATGGCTGCCACTTGCTCATCAGGATGTTTTTAGACAATAAATTTTTTCTGTCCTCTCATTCATGGCGGTTGAGCCTACTTGTCTATATCATTTATGCAGATTTAAGTGGTCAGTCAGTCGACTATCGACTATAGCATAAAAAGCTACCCTTTCGCGTCATCTAGAAAATGAGATGAAGCAATTTGAGGTTTGAGCATTGAACTCTTCCTAGTTGCGTATACACTTCAACTACAATGGAACAACTAGAACTGATGTTCCCTCAAGAAAGTAAACAGATCAGACAAACCAGGCAACTCGCCTCTAGCCTACACCAGATTAGAAGTATCTATCAGTCCTTTGTGATCCAAGGAGCTTTGAATTCGAAATACATGGACTCTAAGTTGATAACAGGACTTCAGTTGAAAATTATAATTCTTCATTCACATCTGTTATTCAACCACTAAAAGGCTTCTCCATAGTTCTAAGACACCAGCTTTTTTACAAAATATTCACAGATAAAACAGAAGTACTACCATGAACTCTTGAAAATTATCTAATATCAGCTCAGAGTTAATATCCGGTTTGCAAATCAATTCAGTGGAAGACTTGATAAAGAGAGAGGAGAATTCTGAAACAGTTTCAATGCATATGAGGAAGGGGACACTGGTGCACATATGAGCCTAAACTAGAATCAGAACAATGTATTTGTGCAGTATGACATGAAGACGTTGACTTTTAAAATGGCTTGTGGTTGGAAAATACGGAAAACTAAATGATCATAAAAATGCAAAGTATCTACGATACAATAAAGATGTTAGCAGTAACACACGAAAAAATTAGAAATGCAAAAAAGCAAAGCAATGCAGATCCCATAAGAATTCACAGGGAGATTACTGATTTACCTAAATGTGCATTTAAGCTAAATTCCTCGAAAGTGGCCACATTGAACTGTCAACCCTCAAAAACCTAATAAAAGAAGACCTTTGGTGTCACCTCGGCCTGAATCACTCAAAACCACATAGTATGTACTCCCCTCTAACGGAGATAGCACCAAATTCAAAATTCTTACTTATTATTCCAGGTGTTGAAGGCTTAAGCGGGCTAATACAAAACTAGTTGGCTTTGACAGACTTCAAAGTATCAAGCCTTTCCTCCGAGATAAACATTATAACGAGATCATTGTGGAGAAAAGAAAGGAGAAGCTATAATCAAGATCAGAGTTCTCTGAGAGAATATATTGTACCTCCCAAAGCCTAATGTTTACCAATCTAAACAAGCAACAAGTCACACAAGATTCACTAGCCAGCGGAAACTTTTAGAAAGCCAGAAGCTGCAACAAATGAACATTGCTTGCTTGTACAAAATATAAGATCTCAGAAACAGAAACTGCAGACGAGGAAATTGCACAACTGTGGGCACATAATACCTTGTTTCCTATTTTCACACAATAACGTAATTAATATATACATTGGCAAACTCACGTAAAGAGCCTTCGAACTATGATGAGCACACCCTTGAAGATAATCAAGAACATTAGCCCACATCCCGACTAACCAGTAGGAATATTTTAACCTTCACATTTCAGAGCACAAGCAATAATGAAAAAGTAACATGTAACATATCTATAATTTATACAATAACTTGAGTAAAAGGGAAACAACAAAATGATCCAGGAGCACCAGTATTTTGAGAGTCGGATGAAGCTGTCAGCCCGGTAGAATTCTTGGATATCTATGCTCTTTAGTAATTAGACATTGAGTGGAACCAATCATCTACAAAATCCATCTTCTCCACAAAGAAATATCTTCTTCTTCTTCTTCTTTTGTGCTCTACGCAACTCGAATGTGTTAAAGAACCAATCTACTGTCCCGATCCTTGAGAATCATCCTTGGGAGATGGTTGCTGCTGATGCTGATTTTGATGCTGCTGCTGTTGAGGGTGCATCCTAGACTGTCCCATCTGCTGGTAAAGCTGGCTCATTGCCTGAGGATTCAAAACCCCAATATGACCATCTTGTGATAGCCCAAGCTCCAACCCTGGAAGCTGCTGGTTAGTACTAGTACCCATAATTGAGGTAAAACTCATTGGCCCAATATTGCTTGATGACAGGTCAAACCCTGGGAACCCAATCTTTTGCAAGTAATTAGAACCCTCACTACCCAGATTAACAGTTGATGGACCAGATGATGACTGAAATCCAAATCCACTGACAGCAGGGGGCCATATCCCTGCACTTGCCATATGGGGTCTCCCCAAATTTACCATAGGCCAACTGGTCCTATTCCCACCCCCTCCCCCACCTGACCCCCCCATATGCCCACCAAATTCATCAATCTTTTGGTGAATCCCTGCTGATATAGAGTTCCCCTGTTGGGAAATAGAAACCCCTGCTGCTGTTAAAGCCGACGCGGGTATAGTCCCTGACCCTGTAGCAGCAATTATCGATGACTCCGCCTGTTGTAACAGCCACTGAATAGTTTCCCCATCAGATTTGTGTCCCAATTCTCTGGTCAGCTGAAAAATTCTAGCAGCACAAAGGGCAGGCATCCTTATCCTCCTCCCTCTGCCTTCAACTTTCGTGTGCCTATCTTTATTCGAGCTTCTTTTGGGTGCCAGTGCCTGTTTCTTCCCTTCTTCTTTCTCTGCAACAACAATCTGAAAGTCTTTCATTTCTGCCGCCTTAATCTCGTCCATCCCGGCGCTGTTATTCAAGAAACTCGACACCTCCTGTGGCTGCTTTGAGCCCTTGGGATCCATGATTTTTAAACAAGAAATTACAATAAAATAGCAAAAAACATCAGCATAAACAAAAGGGGTTGTGCGTGTTTGTCTGTGTTGAAAAAGGTGACCTCAAGAAACGGAAAAAGGGAATTCTACTGATGCCGTGATTCCGCAAGTTTTTTTCACTGTTTATGGGTAAAAAATTGAATTTGAAAGAAAGCGAGTAAAATTGTTGAAATCCCAAGACAATGAGTTAAGGATCTTTGTCGATAATTTAATAAAATCTACCTCTTTTTCACTGTTCAGAAGTTTGACTTTTGACTCTTTCTTTGGTTCCCTAAGCTAAGTCTTCACTGTTACACAAAAACGCAGCTTGATGAAACCCAGAATACGAAAATCGAACTAGACAACTCATCTCGAGTTCTAAGTTTTCACTGCTACACAACCACGCATTCAGACTCTTAATACGAAAATCGAAAACACAAAAAGACTTCGATACTATACAAATCTCGAGTTTTAAGTTTTCAGAGCTACAAAACCATGCGTTAAAACTTCAAATACGAAGTTCAAAATCATGGTACAACGCGAACTCGTCTAGATGGGACTGGGTGCTATCTATGATTGCAAGTGAGAGACAAAAATGTGTATGATACGAGATTGAACTCAAGTATACATGTAGGTGGATTATAGAACGACATTTGGCAAACAATAAATGGGGTCCCTTCAAACTCACTCTAGGCCCATCCTTGCAAAAGGGAAAAACTAAGATAAATTAAAGAAGCTTAAAATAAATTTTACAGAATCAAGCATATATGGCCCAGATAGAGATGTCATTCTTTGAGTTGCTAAAGAAGATGATTAGGGTTTGATGATACTAATTCAGTAGGGCCCAGAGCTCCATCATCTACGTTAGTTGGAAGTTTGGAGCTTACTCAATTAGACGGTATATGGATTAGAATATAATTATAAACTCGTTTAGAAGTTCAATTAAAATTGTACATTAATGTCAACTACTATCATAATTATTAATCATTATTATCTACTTTTTTTTTTTTTTTT
>CAIGRN010199574.1:0-11339 GCA_903798345.1 Fraxinus anomala | reverse complement strand
GCCAGCATAACCACAATAAGTGCACGTAGGTCTCTCATTCCTTGGAAACTTGTTATGAACTTGCCCAGTGTTACTCATTTTCACATCATTTCTGGCATAAAATGCCATTGAATCACCAGCTAATCCAGTGGCATTTGAAGTGGCAATAACATTCCTTTGATGTCCTTCTTGAGATACAAGAGAAAACACCTTGTTGATAGGAGGTATAGGATCCATAAGTAGTAGTTGACCTCTGACCTGAGCAAATGAATCATTTAAACCCATCAGAAATGACATCACATATTCTGTTTGATAATGATCGGCTAGCTTCTTAGATCCACCACAATTATAACTTCCACATGAACACACTGGTATGTAGTTGCTTAATTCTTCCCAAATTGTCTTCAATTTTGTAAAGTAAGTACTCACTGATGACTGACCTTGAGTGTGATTCATCAGTTCGCACCTCAATTGGAAGATGCATGGTCCATTACGCTGTTGGTAACTTTCCTTCAAATCAATCCAAATATCATGAGCAGATTCAGAGTAAATCACACTAGCAGAAATCTCCTTAGAAACTGCATTAAGTATCTATGAGATAACAATGTTATTATTTCAGATCCATTGACTAAGAAGATCATCATCATCTTCAGGTCGAATTATAGAACCATCGATGAATTTTATTTTATTTTTGACTGACAATGCAATCAACATAGATCTACTCCATGAAGTATAATTCTCTTCAGTTAATGGCTGAGATACAAGGATTAGCTCTGGGTTATCAGAATGGTGCAGATAGTAAGGGTTTTGGCTATCATCAGTGGAGGAATTCTCGAAATTTCCATGAATAAAAGCTTCAATTGCCATGGCGATTCTGATCGAAATTGAATCCAGAAATTAATAGCAACAAAAGAATAATCAAGTTGATTTTCAGAGTTTAAGCGAAAAAGAAATCAATGCTCTGATACCATATCAGAGAGAAAACGTGAAAATGAAGAATGAAGAGCAATCTCATTCAATTGAAATAAATCAGTGCGTTTACATGGGATTTAAATAGAAAGAAAAGATTTCATTTAACTAACTTAACTAACTAACTAACTAATCTCCTCAACTGCCAGCCCACTCCAGCTCACTCCAGCTCGTATTATATTTTATGTCCACTATCTGTCCAATAGTGAGGAGAGTAGTGATCTTGGAGACAAGGGCTACCGAGAAGGGTATGGTAGGGAAAGTGAAGAAGAAAACAATAAGCCCTTGTTTTGGTCCAGATTAAAATTTGATTTTAATCCAAATCAAAGTCAAACAATCAATATTAACTACATCTTTTATGAGTCCCACAACTTTTCAACCACACATTTCAAAAACTTCTATCAAAATTCACTAAAAATCTAATTTTAATCTCCACCAAACACCATCTAAATGTTACAGTAAAATGTCAGATGAATGCAATAAAAAATGAATTTGTGGAAAAGCAACGGTCCAATTTCTTCTACATTGAAACAAAAAATGGGAAACAAACAAGCGCTAAATGATAAATTCATTTAAATGTAAAGTTATATGACTTATTTAATTAAATCTATAAAATGTAGTCACACAAATAAGTGATTGATAATATTATTCTTTTTACTTGCAATAGTAGAAGTTTATAAACCAATTGGGTTGAATTTTTGTTACAAGAGTGGTCTGGTCCTATTTGTTAAAATTTATTTTTTCTCAAACTCATTTTAATCACACGTTTTATGAAATTCATAACTTTATTAACTTTTTAATTACATATTTTATTTGTTTTTATTAAAATTTATTAAAAATCTGATTTTAACGAAAGCAAACATGGGCTTAATATCAATTGTATTTTATGGTTCGTTATGTAAGCTTTCTTTAAAAACTTTTTTAACAAGAATAAATAATTTATAAAATTAATCAAACGGGTTAAAAAATTATTTTTGAATCTCAAAAATTTATTTTGACTTCTTAAAAGTCATGTCAAATGGACCCTTAATACATGTATATTTAATAGTGAGAGTCACTTAGAGGTGTACGTTTAAACCAAAATCGAACATTTTGGATCGAAACTGAAGGTTTCAATTCGATTCAGACAAAATTATGAATCGGAATTGGGAACCAACTTGGTCCCAGATGTTTCTTGATTTTTGAACCGAAACCATGAATATCCTAATCTGAAACCAAATTTATCCTTTTTTTATAAGAATTATGTTGTAGTTTATGGTGAATATCAGTTGTGACGGTAACACGGGTAGTGTATAGATTACAGGGGTCATGCTACATGTACTCAATGATTTACACCCTTATGAGTTGGCAGATTTCGATACATTGATCTTAATAATTCATTTTTCAATCAATTGCTAAATTGTCTATACATAGGAGGTGTTAACTAATGTGTACACACTTGGGTGTACAAGTAACTTTTATCCGAGTTACAATACAAAAAAATTGTACGCATCGTAACAACAATGTATGTAATTTTCATGTGTTGATGGATTGTTGGTGGTGATGAGGTGATAGTAACATCGATTGTGGTGGGAGGTGTTGGCTCACGAGTTAAAAAATTACAAGACAACAAAATTATTGACACTATAACATAAGCGTGTAATTTTCTTGTGTTGATGGGGGTGGTGACGATGATGTGTAACAATTTTAATCAATATAATATACTTTAATAGCAACATCACCTAGTGTCAATAACAACAATTCAAAAAAATGGAATATATCGTAACATGATTTAAATGTAAATTAACGTACAGTAACTTATTAAGAGCATCTCTAACAAATTCTCTATTTTTAAAGGGCATACTATGCTTAGAGAACACCTATAAATTTAAAAAGTAAAATTTTTTAAATACTCCAACAAACTTTTTATATTTAACACTTAATTTTATTACTATCAAAAAATATTTATTATTTTTTATATTTTCTTTTTCTCTAGCTTCCTTCCAAGTCATTATATTATTTTCTTCAATTGAAAATTGAAATATTTTGAATACATTTAATTAAAAAGGTAAAATTTACTCTCTATTTTAAAATATAATTAAAGGGTCTTTTGGAATATAATTTAAATGATTGACTCTTTAAAATAGAGAAAGTCTTATATTTAAAGAGTTTTGGAGATGCTTTAAATGTATGATTTTTGTAATTAAAAAAATTAGTTTTCAAAAAATTAAAGAAAGTAAGAGAAAATTACATACATGTGAAAAAAAAAATTACTTTTTAACATAAAATAACATATTTAAAGTTACTTGATTTTTGAAATATTTTTAAGTTTATGTGATTTTTGAAACTGATCGTCTAAAAATTTGTAATTGTAAAATTAACCCTCATTCAAAAGCATATTATTTTGTGCCCAAAATGAGCCCATTCGACTAACAGAGGTCACTTTAAAAAGACACCTTTTAGGCTCATTTCAATCCCATAAGCCCACAGTACGTTTAAACCAACTAACCTAAAATAGCACCAAATAAGACAAATAAGGATTAATTTAGCATTGATGAATATCTTGAAAATGGAACTACTGATTTCATCTCCAAGTAAGGAATGGAATTGATTCTAATCGAACCGTTCGATTTCAATTGTGAAATGGTCACATTGGTTCCTTCAATTAAGTTCTCAAATTCGCTAATCGGTGCAAATAGAGTACCTAACTATATAAATTATTTAAGCTATAGTTGTTTAAATATCTAAGTTTTTCATTATCTATTCATTAAACAATTTATATGGTTGCTAACGATTTGTATATTTTAAGCTAAATTAAATGCGACGATTTACATCAACTAGTTACCTATTGGCTCGAATTAATTTTCGAAACAATGTTCCAGTCTCACTTTTATTTTCTTTATGTTTCGAGAGGCCGGAATTGTAACTTAAAACGATGAAAGGAACATTTAAGGGTCCATTTATTCGAGTTTATAAATAACACCACGATGAATTGAATTATGAATTTGGTGTATTATGATGAAAATGTATACATACAATCCACAATGGTTAGAGTGTATGTCATTTCAACAGCTCAGGCTAAAACGTGGACTGTAGCGGGTCATCTCCAGAAGCCCTACTTCATTAGAGTTGAGTAACTTTGTTCAATTTTATGAATTTTTTGAAAATATATTTACAAAATTGAGATTCGTTGTTAACCACAAAATTTATGTATCTAAGATACTACACTTTTTCACGATTTATTTATCATTTTTGGTATTTTTTAATTTTTTTTGTCGTAGAAATCATTTTTTAAAATATTTTTCTGAACTTTATGTTTTTAGAATAAATTTTTCATTTTTCAATATATTACCGACGGAGTGAAGTATTTTACCAACGGATTGTTTCCATTTATTATTTTATAGTTACCAATGGAATCATTATTTTAAAATTCATCGGAAAATATTAATTAATTAATTATACCAACGGATTATTTACGACGGAAGATTTCCGTTGGAAAATCCATCGGTACTAAAATATCGTTGTTCACAAAATAATTTTAAAAAAGTTATTGTTTATTGTCCATCGTTAATTTAGTTAATTCGTCGATAATCCATCATTAATAGTGAGGAAAATTGACTATCGGTAAATTTTCGTCGTTGAAGCTGCACTTTCTAGTAGTGAATATTATTTGAGTTAAAATTACTACTGTTTCACAACATCAACTTCATTTTCATATTTTTCTTTGCAGTTAACTTCATAATATTCGACAATATTGAACAAATCGTATTTTTTTTTTACTTTTTAACAAACAATAATAATCTGATTTGAGTAAAATATCTAAAACGTTTGGTGCACATTATTATAGAATGAGAATAAAAAATATAGTCATTATTGGGCCGCACACAAGAGATAGAAATTTAAAATTGATGACTTGATATGATGAATAACGGTCATATTTTTCATTTTTATGGAAGAAAAATAAGAAACAAACAAGGGCGAAATAAGAATTAACATTTTTTGTGTGCATGGAGTGGGATTTCCATAAATTTCCCATCTGATCTGTGTTGTAATTGAAAATTAACAAAGACAAAAATAAAAGCCTAACCACAGGCTGGCTAAAAGATTTTGTTAGGTGACTTAAATATTGGACATGTTAGGTGTCTATTGAGGAGAAAACCATTGATGTGGGAAATAAAAAAATTGAAGTTCTCATCCATAAATTAGAAATTAAGTCGAGATAATATAATTTATGATGGTGAGTACAAGTACGATAACGTTTCATTTGAAATATCAAACATTTTGAATTTTCTTAGCAAATAAGAATATTCAACTTTTTTTATGTTGAAAATATTCAACGACAAATTTTGATAGTTTAGACCAAATTCATTATTTTTTAGTAGTGATTTTTAATATAACTCGTGAGTTGCAATCTAGACATCCCTGCAAATAACTTTTTAGTCGGAAGCTAGCTAGTTTACTAGTACACTTTAAAAGTGGATAATATTAATAATTATTTTTACTTATTATATTATTTAATGAATTGCATGCCACAACTTGCCTATACGAAGTTGAAATTGTTGATTAATATTACATAAGTGAATTTGTTTCTGAACCCTATGCATACCACTAGTCACATTGTGCGAGTTGGCCATTTTCCGGGGTTATTACCTTAGTCGAGAAGAAGGAAATGTCGAGGGTGTGTTAGTGATTGGAGTCAAGTAGTAACAAGGTAATGTATTGAAAGGTACAAAGTCTAGATCATCTCCTTTCAGAGGGAGTTAATGCATGTTTGATATTTCTATTTAAAGATGTTTCACACCCGATACAAAAATGAGGGATCTATATCTAAATTAAAGTTCATATCTAGTACTGCATATGAATCATGGCTTTAATGAAAGTGGCTGAGTGTTCATTTCTAACTTATATGGAACTTTTAAAAAATCTACATTAGATTTGTTTACCAACTTTTATTTGGTTAATACTATCTTATAAAGATTAATATGGATTAATTAAGGTAAATTAACACATTTTTTTAGTAAAATAAGGGATTTCTTGACTTCGAGACCCACTCCACCTTTTGCTCGTTCTTTATGCAAAGCCGACCGGACCAACAATCACCCGGCAAGAATCATGATTTTGAAAACTGCCAATCAAGAAAGAATCCTTAGTTTTAAAGACCAAATCCTTTCTTGAAATGAGAGTTGGGAGTTGGGACCATAGAATTTAAAGTTAATTAAGGGCAACAAAAAACAAATAAAACTAAGTTTTTAATTTTAGTGTTTGATTGGGAGAGATTTTTTGAAATTATCTTTTTTTTTTTAGAAAAAAAAAAACATTTTTATAACGTTATTTTAATTTTTAATCATATATTATCCCAAAAAAACAAAAAAAATTTGACTTGAAAAAATTCTTCCAAAAAATTTAGATGATACACAGTAACAGTGTAACACTCTTAAATAATTTTAAAATTTAAAATAATCCTTCAGCAAAACCTACCTTAGTAATACCATAATTCCATTGCATTCAACGTCAGCATATAACTATCAATTTGTTATACTATCTAATGACTTTTAAGCACTAGTTTAAACTAATCAATTTTGGTTAACAGCATATAAAATTCTTTTTTTTTTTTTCCGCAAAACTCATTTTCAACTATACATTTTCTCAATAGAATAATTTTACATGTGGACTGTAACGTTTTCCTATTTTATGGCCATCAGGAAAAAATATAGTTTCATAAAACTGATTTTCAAAAAATCTGTATCAAACGAGGGTTACATATTGATTGAAAATTCTTTCTTAAAGTTGAGGATGAAAAAATTTGCTAGATATGCTAAGGATTTAAGGACTAATTGACAATTTTTACAAAAGAATGAATAAAGAGAAATATATCGTGACAGACTAATAGTTTTATCAATAGACTACGGGAGTATTGTTAGTTTTATAGCTAGACTACAAGATTATTTTTTACATTATTTTCAAGTTATGTTTTATATTTCCCGGCAAAAATGGAAATATTTAAATTTTTTATACAAAACTAAAATTTTAAAATCAAAGTGGGGCAACCCTATTTCTTGATATATATTATATTTGAATTTAGGCCATGTTTGACACTTATTCTCATTTTTTTTTTCTTTTTTAATTTCAATCACACATTCTCCAAATAAAATAATATTACATACAAATTTAAAAATTTTCATTACTTTTCAACCACACATTATTCCATCAATCACTATTTCAAAATTCATTTTTTTCCCCAAAATGTGTGTCAAACACTAGTTGAGTATAAGATTTAATCCCTCATATGTCGAAACTTAAAACCTACTACAAAACACAATCAAAGTTATTTGCATTCATATAGAAGAAGGTAATTTGACAAAATTTTAACAACCATAAACCACTTGTTTCCTATTTTTTTTAGGATTAAGTCATTTTGTCAAAAGATTTTGACAAGGGCAGTGATGAAGTGTAGTGGCATCAAATGATTGGATAAAAAAACTGACCGTGTTTTAAATAATTCAATGATAGAATGTCATATGACATTATATCAATTTTTCTGTTAACTTATTTGATACTGTAGCAAGATTGATTTTTTTTTTTCCCTTTCTTGAAAGGCTTAAACGTGACCATTCAGTCATCATTCGTAGTACAAGCACAAGAAACCAGAATCAAGGTTCATGTCTGAATATCTTGAAATTAATTGTAGGGTCAAAATAATAATGAAAGTTTGACAGTGAAACATGTAGGGTTTGTGTTGGGTGGACAAATCTACTGAGAATCCTACAAGGCTGGTGTTCTTGTCCTAAAAATGAAGGGACAGCACCCTAAAGGTTCAATTCCTTTCTTAAGTTAGGGGACTCAATTTTTACAGTTTAAAAGTTGAGGGACCTTTTACGAGCTACACGTAAAGTTTAGGGACGACTTAACCAGAATTTTAGCACATAGCTGTGGGGGAGAAGGCAATAATGAAAAATTGAAAGAAAAACATGTAGTGTCTCTATTGTGTGGACAAATCTACTGAGAATCCTAAAAAGAAGGGAGTGCCCTAAAACAGACCTTAAATGTTATCTTTAATAAACCTTCTATATGGCAGTTCATTGTAAGTTGTAAAGTTGTCTACATTCTTCACCTTGTGGTCCATTTGTACTGATTTATAATGAAAATGTAGCTGTCCATATATATTGGGATTAGGTTGGACTTTGGAGCATCATACTACCATTTTCATGTTGCATGGATGGTTCATTGCATCGATTGATGTAACTAGCATTCGATGTTCACTATTGACCAAGGTGTGTACATTTGACAAGGTTACCCTGGTCGAGTTGGTATGGATCTTTTTGTCCATTGCATTATTTGATTTAAACGAACTTTAATATAATTTAACAAAATTGATAAGGTCGAGTTGTCAAATCTCAAAGTCTAGTCGAAATGCTTTTTGGACTAACCCTTATTTTACCCAACTTGTCAAATATGTAAACTTTACTGATGTAATAAATAGCCGATTGATTTATCAATTTTACTTATCCCCTTTAAGTAGCAAGATTGTGTAACAAGCAAACATGTTCAATCGTGATAATTGAGGTGGTCTTAAAGAATCTTTTATGGGACCCTTTTAAAAATGATTTTAACCTTGCAGTCTTGCACGAGTAAATATAATTAGGGTCAATCAAATTTGTCTTTGTTTTCCCAACAAATCACCACAAATTAAGCAAATGTGAACAAATCTTTAGGTTCATTTAGTTTAGTCATTACCCATGCAAAAAATTACAAAAGACATTGTTTTTTTCTAGATGGTCAAATTCAAATCAAACCACTCAATTAGCGCTCTTGATTTTTGCATTAAAACAACGTTACAATAATCATTCAAAAATTTAATAATCAATATTGACCACAATAATGCTAGGTTTACTTTTTTCCCTCATTAAGAACAAGAATTTTTTTTTTAATTCCGAGTAACTTTAAATCGAGTACTTTAATTTTTTTCTCTTGCTTATTTAGCATATGTTTTGAGAGTTGTTTATAATTGGTTTACTTTATGAATGAAAGATAAAAATAACAATGATTAAGTAGGTAGTGTTCGTAAGTATTAGAAAATGTATGGATAAAAATAAATTTGGCAGACTGTAAACAATTTTAAAACATGGATTTAGTTTGTTGCTACATCGAATAGTGGGTTCACAGCAAGTGTTAAATCTTTCACATTTAGGGAGTGTTTATTAACCGTTGAAACTATAATTAGAAAAAAAGAATGGTGAATATGTAGCTAGTATTGTAAGTCCTTTGACATGTGTGGATAAAAAATGAATTATGTAAATAATTTATAAATATGAGCCAAATATAAAAGGTATGAAAAATTGAAATACTCTACAAGAAAATAAAATTTAAAAAAAAAAATCTTTACTTGATAACTTTTATAAGCATGACATACAAACTACAGATAACCGTGTTCTATCAAATTTCAAGTTTTACGAGTCTAACATGTCCTGTGCAAGGTCTAATTTAAAAAAAATGTAAAATGTGGTTTGATGGTTGTTTCGTGCCTAGGATTCAAAATGTGCCTTTTAAGATATTGACAAATAGTTGTGACACATTAAAACGGGTCATAACTTTGCCGGTAAATCTTGAAATCCACATTAAAGCAAATATTAAATTCAAAGTAAAAGAAGATTCTCCAAAGAGATAATTTGCTTTTCTACACTAAAGACTTTTATATGCACGATCGATTAAAAGCATTTGGAAAAAACTTAACTAGAATCATAAATTGGGTATTCTTTTCAATATATTTAAGGTCATAATGCGAATGATTTTAAACCATGTTTTTGGTTTTATTACTAAATTTTGAGGGAGACTTAAAATAACTAAATTCTCATTAATTAGAAGTTTCAATTTTATCATTCCTTCTTCTAACACGTTCTACTTGTAAACCATCACAAGTTTCATATTGAATGTAGTATGAATTTGAAAATTATGAAAGTCAAATTATGAATTTGAAAATTACGTGATTTCCTAATTGGATAGTCGGTAAAATAATCAAAAGAGTCCAGGAGATTTGGTCGATAGTGGATCGATGTTCGTTTTAAAAGAGCCAGCACACTACTTTTATGAATGAAAGTCTTTTAATTTTTCCTCAAGCAACGTCGTTATCATGGTACGATATTATTAGTGTTGAAAATATTAAGTTGGAGAATAATTTGAAGACATGCATGCACATAGATGAATGATAAGATTGATGGGTCACACAATACATGGCCACATGGGCATGGGAAGCAAATCTTGAAAGAAAATCAAAAGAAAATGGCATGTCTTTGCACCACCACCTGCTCTAGATATGGTAAACGCACATGATTTCACACCAACAAAGAAAAGGCACCATTGCTGACATCACCTGAATCTCTTCGGAGGATTTTGGTGGGCCCCACTCCACCCCAATCCTCTTTTTTGCTTTCAAATCCCAAAATAATATATTATTTCAGTTAGGCAAAATCTCAAAACAGGTTCCCAAACTATTGCTTCAATAATAATTTGTCCTTGAATTTTAAAAATAGGCAATTTGATCCCCAATTCTTTCATTATTTTTATAGTCAAAGCTTCTTCCTATTAACAATTGGAATTCCATTTTAAAAATCAACATTAATAAAAAACGTTGTCCAAATCCTTATACGTTGGTTAATTTTTCGATATTTAATCGATATATATTTATTCTTTAACATGTCCAGCAACAAGATGGATCTTTTGAGAATATTAATTCGAAAATTTATGGACCTATTTGATTCTTACTCTGATCGAGCAATTTTGATTTCATGAATTATAGTACCATACTGAAATTTAAGATTTCATTTTAAAATGTCAATATTATTAATACTTCCTCCTTTCTTTGGTTGGTTTCGTCCTCCTTTATCTAGCAATATCTGTAATAAGAGGTGTGGGGGTAATTTGTATACCATGTTCGATGCTTAAGTTAGTATTAACAATAGAATTGATTATTTAATAGAGAAATTTAGAAATATATTTTCTTTTATGTGATTGCGGTGTAGCTCAAGAGCTCATATGCAGCATTATTATAGTTACTAGAGATCCATTTGTAATGGTACTTTGTCTTCAGGGGCGGACCTGAGGGGTCCTGGGTGGTCACGTGACCCTTCAATTTTTGAGATTTTTTTTTTAATTAAGTCATGATTGGTATATATTGAAATCTAAATTAAAATTAACAATTAATTTTAATAACATATTTCATGGAATCCAAGACTGTTTTAACTTTTATCAAAATTTACTAAAAATGTGATTTTAATTTCCACTAAACATGGACAAAATCACAATAAATTTGAATTTCGATAACGTGCTATTTTTAAGAATTCTCCTACGATTGTACGCTAATCGAATGTACAAATTGCTTATGTCATTTCAAAGTTTATTTCGAGAACTATATTATG
>CAIGRN010199555.1:6508-17253 GCA_903798345.1 Fraxinus anomala | reverse complement strand
CATATATTTTCCAATAATTTCACCTATTCCAATTTTATAAAAGCAAATCTACCCTACTAATGTGTGACACATTAAAAACATGAACCTACATTGCTAACGAAATCCATAAATTTGGGTATCTAAATTAATTCCAATTGTTTCAAACAACAAAGAAGTAAATTAACTTATTCAATTACATATATAAATAAGCAAAAATCAGTATTTTTAATATATACATAGGTGTAACATCAAAAATTGTGAATTTTGATCGTCATTGAAACATTTAGACAATTCATATGATAAATCTTTCACGACTCATTTTATCGAATAAAATTGTATAACAATATACATTATTAAGGAATATTGGTTTTTTTGATTGGCCATACACGTATTTAGGATCCATTTGGTAATATTTTTGAAAAGTCACTTCTGAAATTTAAAAGTTGTTTTTGAACTTGTTTTGATAACTTTTTAAAAATATTTCATCTTATTAGAAGAACTTTTAGAAGAAGTTGACATAATAATCTATTTGACATAAGATTTGAGAAGTCGAAAAAAGTTTTTGAAACCTAAAATTATTTTTGCACTCATATGTTAAATTTTATTAGAGTGCTTATTCTAGTTAGAAAAACTTCTAGAAATTAAATTTTAAACATCAATTATTTTTAAGAGAGGGAGTAGAGGAGAAAAATCCGTTGAAAGAGGCGGCCCTTTTGGTTGAGGTTTGGTGGAGAATGAATTACTCAAGTAAGCTCAAATTTGTATGCTAAAATTTCTTTTTCCTCATGTTTATTTTATTTTTTTGAGTTTTGAAGGAGTCTTGGACTCTTTTGGGGTCCACATGCACTTTTCTTTCTCCTCCCTCTCGCTGGCCTTTCCCTTTCACTTCCGTTTATTGCTACGCGCATCCGTTTTCGGTGTCATTCACACGTCTCCAACATGCTTTTTACCTTCAATCTTGAAGTATGTGCATCAAATTTGACATTATCGCAGGATTTAGGGATGAAAAAATAGCTCGTCGGCTCAAAAGGCTCGGGCTCGAGCCGAGCCCTATTTTGGGGCACCGGCTAGAGCCCAGGCCGGCCCGTAAAAAAAAAAAAAAAGCTGCTTAGCTGCCTGCACAGGCAGCTATTTTTTACTGCCTGCGCAAGAAGTAGAAAATTCGAGCCGACTCAACTCGACCCGCTAAGGCTTGGGTTGAACCTCATTTTTTTTTTTTTTGTTGGCTTTGCTCGGCTCGGCTCGGGCCAAAAAAAGCTTGAGCCAAACCCGAGTTTTTTTTTCCGGCTCGGCTCGTTGACATAGTAACTTTTTATACATTAATTTTAACAATATTTTAAACAATTAATGATACAAATTTTGACACTCCACACAATGTCAACCTTAATATACAATTTGAAGTATAACTAACATAATTATTTTACCTTAACTCGATATTTTTGGGAATTCGACTCAAATGGTCATTAACATTTATCTTTTGAATAAGACAACTTGTAGAAAATGGAGTTATATAACGATTTATATAAAGATAATGTGTCGAAAGAGAGTGAAAAAGCTTTGATATGTAAATTACTATATACATGTAGTACAACCGTTATTTTTTTGGTAGGTACATCTCTAAGTTAATAAGTATTTAAAAAAAAAAGTTTAAATTATCATGCTTTTAAGTGTATGTAATTGCTTCGTAACGTGAAAAACTTGAATTAACGTTAAGATAAATAAATAACAGAATAACTAATTTTATGATATTCAACTAATCTTCTTGTGTTTTTATTTATTATAAAAATACCGATAAAAAATTAATTATGAACATTCGTGTCAAGAAACAAGAGTTGAGAACTATTTGTACAGAAAACAAATGTTTAAGAACGACTTGCACCAAATTCCCAATATTTTTTCATTAAAATAATAAGTGTTGCACGGTTGAATAATATTATCAGGAAATTTTCAAATACATGAATAGATAATATATAATATTTATTTTCTTTTTTAATACATAACATATTCCCATTCCACAATAATATCTGCTTATTGAATTTCTTTAAGACCCTGTTTGATTGCACTTCAATTTCATGAAAGATGGAAATTAAATTTCATTTTCCACATTTTTTCATGTTTGATTGTCCAATTTTTTCATGAAATTGGTTTTCTATCTTTCACCCACATGCTCACATTTTCTTGATTTTTAGGCAACTTTTTATTATTATTATTTTTAAAATTTTAAAATTTTTTTTTGTAAGGAAAACAAATTATATCCCAATTGTAACAAATTATATCTTTTAATGAATAATTTTCATGGAAAACAAAGCTAAACGAACACCAAAATATTCAAATTTCAATATTTTTCAGGTGTAAAATTATACAAATCAAATATAATTAATTGACAATTCTCAGTAAAATAAAATCTAAACAATTCAATTCCCTAAAATTCATTTTCTTTTAATTCGAATTTCATTCTTGCAAATTAGAGAGATCCTAAAAGCATGACATTTATATATAAATCGATAATACATATAATCAATAGAATTTGTCGCACATCCAAAAACACGTGACTACTCGGTCATACAACGCGCCTTAAGAGGCGCGTGTCCACACACATTCTCTTTCTGGTATGCGTGATTGCGTTCAGCGGAACGCCACAAAACTCCCGCGTCCATGCAAAATCCGCCCAAGGAAAACACAGAGAGTCTTGAATCAAATTCCAATTCCAATTTTATCCTCATCTTCTATCCATAATTCCCTTTTCCTTTTTTGCCAAATTTCCCTTATAATCGTATCCTCTTTTTTTCTCTCTATAATCTCTCCCTATTCTTAGTATCTATTTACTCTCAGATTCATTGATTACCATCTAATTTTGGTTCCCCATTCTCTCTCTAAACCTTCAGTTTCTTTACAGACACACACGCATACTTACACATACATATAGTTATATACACACATTTATATATACAGATAATAAATATACTAATTTGTTGTGCGAAGATATGGCAGTAGAATTGATGGTACCGGCGACTCCGGCGTCGCTGTACGTGGGGGACCTGCAGCAGGATGTGACGGATGGGCAATTGTTTGATGCATTTTCAGAGTTTAAGAGTCTGGCATCCGTACGTGTCTGCCGTGACTCCTCCACAGGCCGCTCTCTCTGTTATGGCTACGTCAACTTCATCTCCCCGCAAGATGGTACTTTGTCTATGTGCATTGTATTTTTATTTATCAATTTGTATATGCGTGAGTCGGAGTGTGTGGGGGGAGTGAGGAGTGGATCGGAGTGATTTTGTGTTGTGATAGGTTTTTGCGATTGAATTTTCCTTCAATTCGTGAATTTTAATTTCTCTGCCAAAATTCGATGGGAGTTTTTGTTTGAATTGGCCGGATTGGTCATTTTCATAAAACTAAATTGATAAATGGATAAAAAGAATTTGGTCTAGGATTATTGCAGATCGCCACACTTATGCACATTGATGCATGCACATTTTTTGCAGGCCTTTTTGGGTATATGAGCATTTCGTATATCTTGATCACGATTTCCTGATGAATTGCTTCAGTTTATTTGTCAAGTTTGAAAATTCAGAATTGAACTGATTGTTGATTTCCAACTTTTTAATGGTCGAAGAGGAAAAGGCCTCGTGTAAGTGATTTCTTTTTGTAAGCGGAAAGAGAGTTATCTTCAATTTATTATTTACTCAAAATCATGATGTATCTATGAGATTTGCGTGCATGGGTTATCTTTGTGTGATAGCATACCGACTGGGACATCCCATCTGTACTGGATTAACATAGGTTTGAATTTTAATATTGTTTCACGGGTTTGCTTTTTAATGTAATTGATCATATCAATTAACAGTTCAACTGTAACAGGGAAGAGATGATGCAAAATATTGCTTAGTGAATGCCTTCGTTAATCCAGTCAGTTATTAACTTTTCTGTGCTATATAGATTCGAGGGAGATGACATCTAGCCTGCTAAATATTATAATAGTTGGTCTTTTTTGTGAGGCTTATAATTTTGCGCAGTCATGATTTTGATTCGCCTGTTTGACATTGAGAATGGTATGGTCTTTTCTAAATAGAGTTACTATACTTACTCTTTCCCATTTTCTTTGAGTAGCTCTCCATGCCATTGAAGTGAAAAATCATTCTACATTGAATGGGAAAGTGATAAGGGTTACGTGGTCGCATCGTGATCCAGATACAAGAAGAAGCGGGATTGGGAATGTGTTTGTCAAGGTATATTGTTGATCTAATGCACAAATATTGTTGGTTTATTGCGAATTATTTTTATTTCTTTCGCGATTCACTTATTTGATAATATTGAAATGGTTCACACTTATTCTGGGCTTTGTCTGCAGAATTTAAGTGACTCTATTGATAGTGTCAAGATTCAAGAAATGTTTCAGAAGTTTGGTAATGTATTATCTTGTAAAGTTGTCACATCCGATGACGGGAAAAGCAAAGGATATGGCTTTGTCCAGTTTGAGAGTGAAAAATCTGCAAATGCAGCCATCGAGAAACTTAATGGGTCCATCGTTGGAGACAAACAGATGTAAACTCTATTTCCCTTGCCTTTACGCTCTTGCATGTGTATTTATATGAAAGTTTTTGATAGTGTGCTTGATAATTTTCTTATCACCAATAAATGTTTTGCTTACAATCCAACATTTTACTTGCACAGTTATGTCGGCAAGTTTGTGAAGAAGAGTGACAGGGCTGTAACCAATCCTGAAGCAAAGTACACAAATCTTTACACGAAGAATTTGGATACTGATGTCACCGAGGAAATCCTTTTGGAGAAGTTCTCTGCATATGGAAAAATTATAAGCTTAGCCATCTTAAAAGATGAGAATGGAGCATCAAGAGGCTTTGGATTTGTCAACTTCGAGAACCCGGATGATGCCAAATTTGCATTGGAAGCTTTCCATGGAACACAACTTGGTATGGTCATGAACTTCTACTGATCTTTATTGTATGATGAAGTTGTCAAATCTGCTGCTATTTGAAACTCTTTTCTCATCATGTTGTTTGTGCTGAGCAGGCTCAAAGGTTTTATATGTGGCCCGGGCACAAAAGAAGAAAGAACGCGAAGAAATGCTACGCCGTCAGTTTGAGGAGAAAAGGAGGGAGAAAATCTTGAAATACCAGGTTCTCAGGAATCATTTCCTTCTTTGAAGACTTGTAAAAATGTTTATATCATCTATATGTTTATAATTTTCTTTCAACCTTCAAATTTCAGGCTTCAAATGTGTATGTGAAGAACATTGATGATGACGTAACAGATGATGAGCTACGGGACCACTTTAGTCAGTGTGGTACAATTACTTCTGTGAAGCTTATGCGAGATGATAAAGGAATGAGCAAGGGGTTTGGATTTGTTTGTTTCTCCATGCCTGATGAGGCGATTAAAGCAGTGAACACTTTTCATGGTGAGTATGTTTACTGAGTCAAGATTGAATGGAAAATAATTGTAGCAAGGCTTCCAAAGAAAGGCATGTGACTGTACATACATTTTGGTTCCAGAGATTCAGGCATACCTGCATATTTTGTTTATTCTGCTTGATTTATATATAATTTAGCATAATTAAACAGAAAATTAGACTATTGTATGAAGTTTTCCTCATCATGATGCAAATACGCAACTGTTGTGGCATGAGGAACTAACGAAGGCTGATCTCATTGCTGACCAATATATGGTGGTCATGACATTTCAGAGCTGGTTCCTTTATGCCGCTATTGTGACCGTGCATCACACCTCTATGTGCAATTTATTTTGCTTAAATGCTATTATCGAGATGTTGCTATTTTATCATTTTATAATCTCAGGTAAAATGGCATATTATACCCATTTTCATACATTCAAATATTTGGAGGAGTGTGAGTATCATTTGGAGCCTAGTTATTAATTATCGTCTTGATGCACACTAGATCCTCTTTGATCAAAAAATTATAGTTTGCATCCTTCAGTGTATGTGACAGTTTAAATAATAGTAGAGGCTCAAAACCCAAACCTCGGTCTTATTCCTGTTGGCCACTCTCCTCTCACCTGCCCTCTGTGGATAATCTCTTCTAAATTTGATAGCATCAGGTGTAGGATCTGGTTGATGTTAGGTATTTAATAAGCACATAAATTGATCTCTTGGACAAAAATCGTCAACAGACACCATGAGAATTTCTAAAACTTCTACTGATTTCTTTGAAAACCTGAGGCTGTTGTGTCCAAAATTTTGGAAGTTTCTCTTTGGTGCACATGTGGGTACTAAGTTTTTGAGGCGGATGTTTTATTCTCTATCAAGGTATGCATGCTGTTATATTTTCTTGAACCCCGTGTAGAAATTGGTTGCAATAGGTGGAAAGCTAGTTGAACAATCATTGGCATAGCAATTGCAAATGGCCTCTTAGAATCTTTCCTTTTAATTTCCTTCTGCTTTAGATGCTGGATAGCAGTGTGTCATTTTCCTAGTCTCAGCAAATACCATTGGAAATCTCCTAGGTCTATGTGGCAACAGTTGATGTTGAACCTCAAGTAATCAATCATTTCTCATCTTTTTTCCCTTAGGGAGATTCTCGATTTCATTTAGTTTTCTAGTGCTAAAAATTCAGTACTCGGAACAGTTATGTATCGTGATGCTGAAGTATTGTCCATGGATGTTTACAGGTTTCATGTTGAATCGGAAGCCGTTGTATGCAGCTATTGCTCAGAGGAAAGAACAAAGACAAGCTCAGCTACAACTACAATATGCGCACCGTATTGCAGGGTTGGTAGGACCTTCAGCTGTTATTCCTGGCGGTTATCCTACTCTTTACTACCCGTCTTCTGGTGTTGTTTCAAAAGTTCCTGCACAACCTGGTTTGATGTATCAACCTCTGGGGATGAGGCCAGGATGGAGGGCAAATGGCTTTGCAGATCCTTCCAGGCCTGCTTTTCAAACATCTCCAGTTCCCTTGGTTAGTTTTAGTAAAAGATCTTGTTTAGCACTTAAGTCTAATAAACTGCATTTCCGATGAATGCCAGTCTTCTGTTATTGTCTATGTAGTCTCAAATGTTTATTTTCTTCCTTTTTCCTCATTTTTACAGATTCCTAATAATCCAAGACCTAATAGACAAAACAGGGGTTGGATGAATGGGCATGTGCAACCACGGGGTGGCGTTCCCACATATCCTTCAAGTTTGCAACAACCAACTCAATCTATGGTATTACCAAAAGATTCAAGCAAGCACCAGGTTTATTTATACTTTTATATACCATATGTCCATAATTTATCACTGATTTTTAGACTTTATGCTATTGATATTCCATGTATTGTTCCTTGCTTATATGTGGGGAAAATATATGCTATAGTTAAGTGCTTATACCAATCCTTCCATCTTTCAATGTCTTTCTCATGAATTGATAGTAGAGGAATGTCATTGAAATAAGGAACATCTTTTACGTGCTAGGCCTGTCATTTATTTATTTCTGTTGATAGGAAGGCAATTGCATTGGGAAAACAAAAAACAAAAAATAAAAAAATAATAAAAAGTCCTCCACTGCTAGGATTTTCCACATTAGGCGTCTAGGATGCTCAGTCTGAAAATTTGTATGGAGTTTGTTTACACATCCCTTTTTTTCAGAAAATACCAGCTTCAACATCACAATAATAGGGTAATATTTCCTGGAAGAAAACGGCTGGTGAGTGACTTTATGCTATGTGTGTTGCTCCAAAATTTTACCTGAACTTCATTAAGAACAAGAAACGAGAATATTTCACCATTGCGTTATTATGTTTAAGGGAGAAGGGGGTACCAAATAAAGCTTATTGGATTTTGTGCAGACTTTAAACAACCTTTTCATATTTCAATGATAACTACCTAGGCTTGAATTAATTCTGTTTGGATGAAAAAATGTTCTCAAATACCTGCTCATTTTGTGAATTATGTCCCACTTAAAAAAAGAATTAAGCTTCTTTGCCAAAAAAATGACACTTTTGTTGACAGATACTCACATATTAGTGGGACCCATGTGGGACCCACATGAATAATAAAAAGACAAAAAAGTGCTTCCCTCCCTCTATTGTGAGTATAATGTGAGGGAGGGTATGGCAAAATTCTCAATAAGGATACTTTTGGTACTTTGATGATTTATTTATGGGATAATTGCAGTAGCGTTACTAAATCCTTCATTTAGTAGCAGACTTTGTTCAAATCTTTCGTTTGTACCACCCACGGTATCAATCATTTCAAAAATTAACACATGAGGTCCAAATAGATGATTTCTATTAATTTGACCGTTAGTTGACTAGATAATTGACATTAACAATAATTTTAACTAATTTTAAAAGGTTAAATGGTAACTTTATTTTTTTTTATAATTAAATAACTAAAATCAAATCATTAAAATCAAAAATCAAAAACCAACTTCTTCTCCATCCACCCCACACAGCCATCCCTACCTTTACCCGACCCCAAAACCATCACCACCACCACCACCACCACCGGATGACTCAACTGCAATCACCCAACGTTTGCGCCACTGTCATCTCCTCACCGCCACCTTCATTCCAAGCACCCAATAAGGTTGCAGAAATGTCGGGTGAACTCCTCAAATAATTTGTCCTAATGCACAGGGGATAATAATTCAGAGTATGGAGAGGAGTCGAGTCTCCCAGCCCATAAAAGACAAGCCATAAGCTTTTGAATTTCAGCCATATAACTGGAAGCATAAGAAGCGAAAAATGTTCTAGCATACTTCAGAGCTTCATCTCTGCCGTTGTTCTGCGAGATCTCCACAAACTAAAGGCGATGAAAAATGTGTTGGGTGATGGGAATGAAGGTGGCGATTGAGGAGATGGTAGTGGCACCAGCGGGTAGGTGCGGTTGAGCCGTGCAATACTTGTGGTGATGGTTTTAAGGTGGAGCCACAGGTGGGGGTGGGTAAGGTGGATGGAGAAGAAGTTGATTTTTTTTTTTTTAATTTTAATTATTTGATTTTAGTTATTTTATTATTAAAAAAAATTTAAAGTTATCATTTTAACCTTTTAAAATTAGTCAAAATTATTTTTAAGATCAATTATCTGGTTTAGGGGTGGGCATGAGTTGGATTTGGTCGATTTTTACCTCAACCCAAACCCAACCCAACATGATTGGTTTGATCATAATATAATCTAACCCAACCCAACATGATCGGTTTGATCATAATATAATCCAACCCGTGTAAAAGGTTGAAACTCAACCCAACCTAATCAAGTATCTGTCGGGTTGGATTGGTCGGTTTAGGACAACTTGACAACAAAGATTAAAGTAGGCGGGTCGGGTTGGACGAATTTATAATTGATTCATGACTTATATAATATTAGATCTCTATAGTTACAATGGCCTAAAAATCTGAATTATTTTGACACTTCATACTCAAAAATGTTACATTGACAGATTGATATTAAATTATATGAAGCAAAGAAAAATATTTGGCAATTAAATTGTTTTTGTGTTGAATGTGTATTTGCGTATACTATTGTTCGTAAAATGCATCATATCCAAATCTTATAATATTATTCTAAGATATTCTAAGAGTTTTCATATCTTGTGCCATATTCAAGACTTCTCGTGTATCGCGTTTGCGTATGTAGAACCTAGTTAATTAGTAGTCTATAATTTGTGTATGGTTTCCTCAAACTTTTTAACTATTGCACAAAAATTTTCCAACAAGAACTGACATTTTAATCTAGGTTTTCATGAATATTGTAGCACTTGTAGGTTGTGTGAAGAAATAGAGTGACTTAATTTCGTTCAAGCAACATCATAACACTTTTAAAATTCATAAATATAGTCGGGTTGGGTTGGGTTGGGTTGGGCGGGTTTATTTGGTATTCATGAGTTAACCCATAACCCGACCTGACCCAACCCGCCTACACAACCAACCCGTGTAAAAACAATAAAAAATGACCCAAACTGGTCGGGTTCGTTCGGTTTTGACGATTTTGGCGGGTTTGGTCGGATTTTTCCCACCCATAATCTGGTCAACTAACGATCAAACTAACAAAAATCATCAATTTGGACCTCATGTGTTAATTTTTGAAAGGTTTGATATCGTGGGTGGCACAAATGAAAAGTTTAGACAAAATCTGCTACTAAATAAAATGTTTGGTACCGCTGCTGCAATTATTCCTTTATTTATTGTTCAACTCACACTAGAGTTCCTATGCTTCAAAATGTGTGTTTGTGCAACTTATAACAGTATAAAAATTAGGGGTGCTTTTTCAGCATGCAGGGCATGTCAATTATGTTCCAAATGGGCGTTCACATGAGATGAGCAAAGGATCTCCTGTTCCCATTGCTGATGGATCTGGTGCTGAGGGATCAGAGATGTTAAGTAGCCAGCTTGCTGCAGCTCCTCCAGAGCAGCAAAAACAGATGCTTGGAGAGCGTCTACATCCCCTCGTCAGTCAACATAAGGTAAAATCTTCTCTCCATAATATTTTTTTCATTTTCTACTGCTATATTTGGATGTACGGATTTTCTATAGTTTTTTGGTCCTTTGTTTGATTCATATGTGTTTGTATGTATTATGGATCTCATAGATTGGTCAGAACCTTGCAATTATAGCTTTTTCTGATCACGTTTGTTTGCATGAAAATAAGTGATTATTACTGAAAACAGTGCTTGGAAGAAGATCAATTGAGGGGTTCATGATAATTCTTTAGATGGCTCCATCATGTTTCGCTGCATGAATAAATGATTTTTTCCAAACTTGTTGCTTGATTTTCGTGAAAATAACCCCCCCCCCCCCCCCCCCCCCC
>CAIGRN010199553.1:0-17816 GCA_903798345.1 Fraxinus anomala | reverse complement strand
CGCCACCACCTCCTCCAAGCCACCATTGAACAACACTATTGGACAACTATTTGACAATTGTTTTGGCAGACCTCGCGTCGCTGCGCACGACGGTTCTGCTCTCGCGTAGTAACTAACCGCTAGGCGCATATGCTTTCTCTGGCGATTTTGCTCTGGCCTAGGAGGTTAGTTGTGACCACAATTAATACAAAATTGGTCACAACCAGTCACAACCGACCACAATTAACAAATTCCATTAATTTTTGTATATACAATCCTCCTCCCTCCCCCCCAAATCACTTAACAAATTCCATTAATTTCACATTTCCTCATATTCTTTTTCCCTTTCTGAGTTTCTCAACTATCTTTAAAGCTTTATAATAAGCTCTCCTGAAGAACCAATTCAGAACCATGTTCTTTGTACTTGCTTGAAAATGAAATTATGGTGAAATAGACAAAATTTATAAACAACAGACCCACAACCATCAACATTGCAAACCATCCTCGACATATCCACAACCTACCACTGCACACAATGCACATCGCATCAATAGCACCACTGTACACACCACTACCAGGAAGCAACGCTGTCTACTTGCACATACAACGACTCGGTGTTGTTGCTTCTTGAAAAAGATCGGAACAACATTTTCGTGAAACAACATCGATCTCAAGAAGATCGGAACAACATCTTCGTGAAATGAAAAAAATCAACTTAGCTTGTAGCAACACCGGTGGCGGCGACACTTCTCACCGTCGCTGGTGTTGCAAGTAGCGGCGAGCGTTGCCACAACACTGACTTAACGAGAAGCATCGCATGGTCGATGATGTTGGAGATGGGTGAGGGGTGAGGCGGGTGGGTATGTAAAGAGAGAAGGAAGAGAGGTGGAAGAATGAGGTTTGTCGTCGGAGGGATCTGGAGGAGGGACGACAGTGGTAGAGAAAAGGGTGAGAGGTGGGACAGGTGGCTAGGCGATAGAGGGAGAAATGGATTGGGAAAATGATAAGGTTTGAAAATGAAATTGTTAGATTTAATTAAATTTATTAATTACAATAATTTTATTTATCACCTGAAATTTGAATTTTAAACTCAACCCCCTTGTTTATGAAAACTAATCTTTAATTGTATGGTTGAAGGTAATTTTTCCAATAATATTTGAGAATCCAATAGCGAGGGCTAACTTGTTGCCTACAAAATGTAGAATTTTATTATTCATTCAAATTAAGTATTAAAATCTAATATGAAGATTTTCTCAAAATGTACTAAAGTTTT
The DNA here is from genome assembly GCA_903798345.1 of Fraxinus anomala. Taxonomy (NCBI): domain Eukaryota; kingdom Viridiplantae; phylum Streptophyta; class Magnoliopsida; order Lamiales; family Oleaceae; genus Fraxinus; species Fraxinus anomala. The sequence goes on along the minus strand of CAIGRN010199553.1, from coordinate 16,564 downwards.
AACATTGGGAAAATGTTATTTTTATTTCTCCATGAACGTATACTCAAATATATGTATGTGTACTATAAAAAAATGATTCATAACACACGTCGTGAGAGTAATGTCTACTTAAATTTATTTTGAGCTATTCACAGACAAAAATTAAAGAAGCATCACATCTATACAACAATAAAAATACTTTTTTGTATTTTACCCTTATCTTTGTATTAGATTTGATATTATCTTTTTTCTTAATTTTAGTTTAGATTAGAAAATTCTTAACTTGAACAAAGTTATTTTTTTAAAAAAATTTATTTTTGCAAAAACGGTGACAACTTAATAACATTTTTCGAAATTAATTTTTTAATAAAAATTTTGACTAGGAAAGAGAAAAAGAAAAATAATTCAAAACCTCGAACCTCTTTAATGCCATCTTCATTGTATTTTGTGTACTAGTTTCCATACGTGTATTGCACATTTTATGTATATACAAGAATTATATTTTTTTGCCCCAAAATTATCTAATTCTATATCGTAGAGCATATTATTAATTATTGATTATGTGATTTTTTTTTGTTAAACACGCTTGAATTATTATATATGTAACTACAATATATTTTAAGATTATAATGTTGAAGTTCAATCTATATATGTTCATGAGATAACATGTTCGTTATTGTTCATCTTTGTGACTCGAATCTTTGTGACTCGATATTGATCTTCACAAAGCTAACACATATCCTCAATAACTAACCGTATCTAGTATTTAATGTTTAAGTTATGTTTAAAATGAAAATATAAAATTATTAGCAATTTTACTTGAATAACAACTTTTAATATAATTCTTAAATATGTATCAATAATTAGAAAATGTTAAAAAAGTAATAATTCAAAAGATAACAGAAGTGAACAAAAATATTGAACTAATATATTCACCTTCCAGTCTTTCACTTTAAATATTAACCTATAATTCCAATTCAATAAAACCTAAAACAAAAGTAAAGAATAAAAAAGAAGAATAAAAGCAATTACAGACACAAAAATTAAATAAGAGCATGAAATATAAATTCAATCAACTTATTCCAATGAGTATAATATTAACTTAGTTGTCGAACCAAATTATATTGTAGGAAGCCTCACTTCTATTATGTAGATTTTCCCTCCTTAAAAATGATGACATGCACTACACTGAATGAAGAATTTCGACGAATACCACGTATGGAGAATCAGTTACATTGAAATTTGGAAATAAATATTTAACTCCTAGACTTTTGAAATTCTTTCGATTTTTTTTTAATTAAGGGTATTTTTGACGAGGAAAAAAAAAATAAGGGTCAGATATATTTTTCGCTCGTCCATCCTTAGTCGTCTTGATTGTGCTATCCAAGTTGCTATATAGGCAATAAATTGTTGAACAAGTGGAAGAATACATTACACGAAGTTAGGCATGTGTACTCAGAGAATTAATTGAGTTGACTTTGATCTTAATATATGGTGTATGGACTCACACCGTTCAAAATGCGAGTCCGTTGGATGGAAAAATGGATTTGGTTAATGGAGGCACCAATTGCAAAGGCAATGAAATTGTGCTCGATAGTGGTGACAGCCACCTAAACCACCACAATACGAGCAGCAGCAGCCACCACCACTACTCCTCTAGAGAAATTCTTCAAATTACTCTAATATTTCTCGTGATGATTGGTGTTTCCGGCTTAGTTCTTTACCAATATACCTATCCTTCTCCGTTTTATCAAAGATCATATTATCCATCATTCTCACCTACAAATCTTATGAAAGAAAACCAATCTCCACCATCGCATGGAGCCATGCAAGGAAATAATACACCTTCTCCATCTAATGATACTCCACTGGGAAACCAAATTTCTCCCGTAAGTTGTTCATACATCATGCTATTTTCATTTTGTTTTAAATTCTATCGAGCATGAATCAAGTGTGAAGAGGACACTCAAATTGAATAATATTGATAAAAAATTTGTTGATAATAATCCATAGCTATTAACGAGTTTTCTTGCAGTGATTTTGATAATAATTAACTACTAGTCCTCGAATCATCTCGAGTACATGCACATACAAGAGCTGTAGGCATAATCTGCTTTGATTTATTTTTACATGATATTTGTTAATTTGGCTTTGTAAGTCATAAGTAGTATTGTTCAGATAGTCGATAAGCTAATTCATATATATGCTTAAAAATCTGTTAGATTACCGACAGTCGAGTTTTTTGTGACAAAATTATTTTATCTCTTTGTTGAGTTTGTCACAAATTAGCGACTGAAGGATTCATGAGAGTTGTCAATAAACCAACATTTTACTTGTAACAAATAATACACAACTAAACAGCCATATTCATGTCTAGTACCTCGAAGACATGGAACCTCATTCTTCACTTTGATGGATCTAATTCATCGTAATAAGAATGAAAATTTAATGAACTCTCAAGATATTTAAACTCCGAACAGTCTCCATTTCCACAAATATTTGTCCAAGTTCATTTCTCTTTGAAGCTCGCTCCCAGGAAAACTTCACTCTCTCAGGCCATATTTTCTCATTCAAATCCTTCTAACCTCAAACATAGAATAATCCGGAAAATTTCTAGTCTCATAAGGTCAAGATTGGTCATAACTGTCTCAATTTTAAGGAATTTGAAAATGAGCTTCAGTTGGTTACCTTTGAGGGACATTTTTAGTTGGGTCCAATGTTGAATGAAAGTGTTAAATACGCAATTTATTTTAATGAATATCTTCTATCATATAAAGATTATCTTAAGAAATTTTTAAGAATAAATAGTCAAACTTTTTACACAATTTTAATAAGACTCTCTATATTCATTCATTTTTCCTCTTTTTTAAGACTTCTTTTTTATTTTATGAATTTCCTTTTTTTCATTTGGGAGTAATCAAACAAATAATAGAAAATTGTGCAACAAGGCCGGCTTTGAGAATTATGAGGCCAAAAGCAACAAGTTGTTATGAGACTCTTAAATGTAAATGATATTAACACTTTTAAAATAAATAACTTATTAGAGTTCTATAAATTTGAGGCTTGTTTCTCCATTTCCACAAATATTTGTCCAAGTTCATTTCTCTTTGAAGCTCGCTCCCGGGAAAACTTCACTCTCTCAGGCCATATTTTCTCATTCAAATCCTTCTAACCTCAAACATAGAATAATCCGGAAAATTTCTAGTCTCATAAGATCAAGATTGGTCATAACTGTCGCAATTTTAAGGAATTTGAAAATGAGCTTCAGTTGGTTACCTTTGAGGGACATTTTTAGTTGGGTCCAATGTTGAATGAAAGTGTTAAATACGCAGTTTATTTTAATGAATATCTTCTATTATATAAAGATTATCTTAAGAAATTTTTAAGAATAAATAGTCAAACTTTTTACACAATTTTAATAAGACTCTCTATATTCATTCATTTTTCCTCTCTTTTAAGACTTCTTTTTTATTTTATGAATTTCCTTTTTTTCATTTGGGAGTAATCAAACAAATAATAGAAAATTGTGCAACAATGCCGGCTTTGAGAATTATGAGGCCAAAAGCAAAAAATTGTTATGAGACTCTTAAATGTAAATGATATGAACACTTTTAAAATAAATAACTTATTTTTAACTTCTATAAAAATTAATCTATAAATTTTAAAGAAACTTTATAAGCTTTGGTAGATATAAATTCATTTTAAAGAAACTTTATATATATTTGCATTGATTTTATAACTTTGGTAGATTGGGGAAAAAAAAAACAATACAAGATATAGTCCTAGGTAATAGTTTAAGTGTAGGTCCATTTTGCCCTCGTTTAGGCTCCATTAAAATTTAATTTTATGAATACATTCACACAATAGAATATTTTGCTTATACACTTAAAACTTTTCCTTACTTTTAACCACACATTCTTCAAAAATTCACTATATAAATACCATTTTCCCAAAAAAATGGCCACCAAACAATGACTACATTTTGTATATATTTATATGTAATATTATTTTATTAGAGAATATGTTGTTGAATACGAAAGAGAATATGTGGTTGAATACGAAAGAGAAAAATGTATTAGCCCCTGTTTGTTTCACATTATTAGAAGAATTTTTACCGTTACAAAATGGATCAGTCGCAATCTTTGACTACCTTGTCTCGTACTGGGACCCACTTTTTGAAAAAAATGGTCAAAATTTTCATTTTCATATACAAAATAATGTGAAACAAATAGAAGCTTAAACTAAAAATGTAAGTTTAAGTATCCAAATATTTTTGGCCTCTTATTTAATTTCATTTTGTTGTTTCATCGTTGCTTTTTAAATGACTAAAGGGCCCAACTCAAAAATGGTGAAGGAAAATTTTTGTTAGGCCCTTGGGATTTAAATTTTCTTTGAGGCACTTTAGATCTTGAGGCATTGGGCAATGGCCTATCTTGCCTTAGGCCAAGGTGATTGTTTTGACACTTCACACATTTGGAGAGTTAAATCCACTCTTTATACATGCTATAACTAGGCCATTGCCTAGGGCTGAGCCTAATAAATGAAGCATTGGATAGATGATTAATTGATTTGACTCTTTACACATTTGGATAATTAAATTCACTCGTTATACATGCTATAACTAGGCCATTGCCTAGGGCCGAGCCTAATAAATGAAGCATTGGATAGATGATGGACTTGACTCTACACATTTGGAGAGTTAAATTCTCTCTATATTCGCTATTCATCATCCCTGATATCAAACGTCAGTTTACGTGGTAATTACATGTCATTAAATGATATATTCATTTAAATAGAAAGTTAAATGACTCATTTAATTGAACCAATAAAGTGTAGGCACTTAAACTGGTGCTAGCAAAAGTACTAATAGATAACATTATTCTTATTTTAATTATTAAAGAAAAAAATGTATTGAACGTCTCAAAAGAAGTTTCTCTCTCTAAATAGAGAATATGAGGTCAATAAAGAGTGTATTTAATATGCTCTTACAAATTACCAATATTTTAAAATTCGGACGGGGCTTTGACCCTAAAATACGGAAGGATCAAGGGTTGAAGGATTGAGCTAGAGTCGAACCAATAGTCAAATAAAGATAAATATATATTTTTTATATAACAAACAACATTAGATAATAGTATAATATTGTTAACTGAAAATATTTGGAGAGTTCTAATTTTTTAATAATTAAAATAAGATAGAAAAATAATTAATTTATTCAATAAAGTAAATAATATAAAATGTGAGGCAAGTGGGTTGTAATTAGAGAAGAACAAACATGACTACGGCCAGTGCTCTTGCCGTTTCTTGTTCTTACGCCGGATCCCTAATACAAAATCACGACAAATGCAATGTATAAGTAGGTGGGCCAATAGTAGGGTAAATAACCTTTATGGGGCCTTTTAATACAAGAGGCTAAAAGGTGATGGATATATAATGTTTATTGGATAATCATTAATTTATTTTATAATTTATTATATAATCAGTTTTAACCACGCATTCAAACAAAAAAATATTCTATATATATTCCACAAACTTTTTTCTACTTTTTAAATACAAATTCTCCTAAAAATTACTATTTAAAACTCTTTTTATTTTAATAGTTGTAAAATGGGCTCATAGTTTTTTAAACAATTAACCAACCGGCAAAATCGAAAAAACTAGTCTCAGGTGATCCGGTTAGTGTATAAATCGGTCACTTGACCGTCTTTTTACTTATTTTAAATCAAGTGTGTTTTTAGTTTTAATCGAACTGGATTTTGGATCGGTTCCCAAATTTTTCATTGAACCGATTGGTCCAATCCAATTCTAAATCGTTACAAATTACAAAGGTTTCATTACTTGGTTAAATCGATATTTAGGTAAACTAAAAGTCTCCAAAATACCCTTGGTAGGAAATGAATTTGAAGCCTAAATACTTTTACAAAAATATTAACAAAAAAAGATATTGGAGAGGGTAAAACTAATTAATAACATTTTAAAAATACAATTCTAAGAGCACCTCCTAGAAACTCTCCAAATACAACATGTTCTTTATTTTAACGAGCTAATGCTTAAAAGTAAGTTTCAAGAGACTCTTTATTTTAATTTTTTAAAATAAAGAGTGGATTTGACTTTTCGAAATTAGAGAATCAAACGCACTCTCTATTATTAATGTACAATTATTACATTGAATAAGTCTCAGATTTCAATACTCTACTTCTTAAATTATTCAAAACATATTTAACCCCTGTTTGACAGCTAATATTTTGGAAGAATAAGTTTTTGAACAGTAAATTTTTGGACAATATGTGGTTAAAAAATGGGAAAAAATTGGATTTGCGCGAAGAATATTTTATTATGATAATATGTGATTGAAAATGAGTACGAAAAAAAAAAGAGTTTTGAAAGAATATATAGTTATTAAACGGAGGCTTCAATTGATTGCCCATTGACATTTAAAAAATTATGTTAAAAGAAATATGAGAAGAAATCAATAAATATTTTGAGATAAAAGACAAAATGAAGAATCAAAATAGAGAGTATTGTTGAAGTGCATAAAATTTTTTACTTTCCAAATTTATATATCTATACTTTATAAATAAAGAGTTTGTTAAAGATGATCCAAACACAGAGGTAAAAATTGTTAAAATCTTTACACTTCTTAGAATGTTTTTGAATTTTTCCCTCTAAATTTAATTAGGGCAATGATGATAAGAAATTAGAAAAAGTATTAAATCAGGCAGCAATGAAGGACAAAACCGTCATCATAACAACCCTAAATGCAGCATGGACAGAACCAAATTCCATATTCGATTTTTTTCTTGAGAGCTTTGCAATTGGAAATGAAACACAAAATCTTTTGAAACATGTAATTGTTATAGCCTTGGATGCAAAGGCTTATTCTCGTTGCTTAGCGGTGCATACAAACTGTTATGCTCTCAAAACCGTTGGCGTCAACTTTGCTGGTGAGGCCTTGTTCATGACCCAAGATTATTTGAAGATGATGTGGACAAGGATCGATTTTCTTATCTCCGTTCTTGAGATCGGATACAACTTCGTTTTCACGGTACTCTCTTTCACTTATTACGTTCATACGTACAATCAAATCCTACAACATATGATACGTATATGTTTTTAAAAATCACTTTTAGATTTTAGTTACACATTATACAATTCAACCACATATTTCATCTCAACATCATTTGGAAGCTTAAACTGTTAAAGAAGAGATGCATTTATTTATTGAAATTTATTCTTCAATATGCATAATCAAAGAACACAGAATTCATTCTCGTTTTCTTTTATTATTTGCTTCACCATATTTATGTAACAATTTTCGCATGGTCAATGTTAAAAGTTCAATTTTCACTATCCATCAATAAGCTAAATTTCATTAATACAGCCAACTTTACAAAAATCAAGTAGGGGTCGGCACCAAACTCAGTTATACAAACGTGTTTGAAGATTTATAATTACATGATCGATTGATGAACTTTGTCTTTCTTGATTTAATTTCTAGGATGCCGATGTAATGTGGTTGAGAAATCCGTTCCATCGCTTTTATTCGGATGTTGATTTCCAAATAGCATGCGATCACTACTGGTTCAACTCGACGGACTTGAACAACTCACCAAATGGAGGTTTCAATTACGCTAAATCCAACAATCGGACAATCCAGTTCTACAAATTCTGGTACAAATCGAAAGACAAGTTCCCAGGACAACATGATCAAGATGTGCTTAACAGGATAAAATTCGATCCCTTCATTAAAAAAATTGGATTGGAAATTAGATTTCTTGACACTGCTTATTTTGGTGGGTTCTGTGAACCCAGCAAAGATCTTAATCTTGTGTGCACAATGCATGCAAATTGTTGTATTGGTTTAGATAACAAAATTCATGATCTTAAAATGGTGATTGAAGATTGGAAAAATTACACGTCATTGCCAGATCATGAAAAGTTTACGAAAGTAATAACTTGGACAGTCCCACGACGTTGTTTTTGAAAAAGTTTATGTATAACAATTGATGAGTAGATTTAATATTCCTCTTCATAATAGTAGTATTGCTGCTTCCCTTAGATCTACAATAAAAGTGTTGGAATGCATGTGATGTTGAAATTAAAATTAATGATTCAACAATAATAAACACAAGTTAATCTCAGATAATGATTCAAGATCATAAATATATTTTCTAATTGTAGCACGTATAACGATTCAATATTGTACATATGATAGTGTTTGAACCAACGAGTACCGTCACGTCGATCCCTTCAACAACAATTATAAATGTCACAAATAATCTTAACAAATGAAAAATACAATAGGTTAGATGGTGAGGAAAATGATTTCAGTACCATTGTCTCTCCTCTCAATAGGAATTGGGGTTCTACTAGTGGTAGAATATGCTATGTGCCTACACCAAGAATATGTTACTAATATAACATATTAAGCAAGCCTTAAGCTTATTGCGCTAAAGTCCACAACAATAGATAATATATTATATGTAGGGTAACTTACACAAATATCCTTAAAATTAAGGATCTTTTGCAAAATAAGATAAAAGGTATTTTGGAAGTAAAAATATTGTGTAAAGTTACGTGAGACTTTTTAATTAGAAAGTAACATATAATGTCATTTTTTTAATAAGTGGCATACAATGTCATTTTTTTTATATATATAAAAAGTGACATTATTTTTAATTAAAAGTGACATATATCACTTTTTAATTAAAAAGACACATACAATGGCACTTTCTCTAAACTTAATTCATATTTAACACAATACAAAATAAACTAAGGTCTAAAAGAAATTCTCAAAGTAAATTGAAAAATTGGCTAAAAATGTATATGTTTATTGATACATGTTTATAAAACATAAGCTCTTGGTTGAGGGATACACGAACATAACACAGTTTCAGCTACTCAAATGATAGAGTCAACTACTCCAGATGCTGAAACGAAATTCTGTAGACACAATATATACGTAACGCATAGTATCATGACACGCTACGCACACTGTCTCCGTATTAGAGGCAACTAGGAGTATATCCGATACATTCCAACAAAATAGCTCATCTTGCTATCATGAAATCAAAGATTGAATTAACCATCTAGGCAGACGACATAAGCAGCATCACATTAGCTAACTAAATCACAATGTTGATTTGTTAACATAAGATAATCAGAGTTGCAAGATCCAACTAAATAATTAGTGTTGGTTCACTGACATCCTAACACAAGATCCTTAGTATCCTAAAGACATTTCATGACTTTCTTAGCCGACTTGTAATGTCTTACTCAAGGGATCGCTCAAAATACCAATCCAGCAAACCCACATGATATTCAATATTAGGGTCTGTACAAACGTAAGTACACATTAGGCTGCTAACAACAAATGCATAACGACTGATATCAACATCACAAGATCCAACTAAATCAAGAGTGTTGGTTTGTCAATACCTATTCCAATATGAGTCGAGTACCTAATAGAAACACGTACATGAGAATTACGTATTCACCAAAAGAACCAATCTCATACAATACGATCTTTCTTACTATCAAGAAACATTATGGAATACTAGTCAAGTATAACTATATAGGTATATATATAGACTTAGAGTGGTCTTGTTTCTTGTTTTAATTGAAATATGACTTATAGGTATCTTGAAAAATTGAAATTTAAGTTCTTGTCACATTACAACTATTTAGTGACTTAGTCACGTATATTGATAAATTAGAATATTGAAAATTTATTTACAGAATTAAGTCTTGAACTATTTCTGGAGCTATCAAATGGATTTAATCGGATCCATATAATCAAAACTCCAATAACTAGACCCAATCTATCCTATCCAAAATGTTTAGTCCAATTATTTGTCTGGGCACACTCCACTGAAGGTTTAAGACTGAAAATCACAGAAAAAAATTATATTTTTCGTAATTATATTTTATTGACTTACTATTCATTTCTTACAATTGGCTAAAATAACTGTTTTGCCTTTCTTAACTATCGTTCCACTTAAGCTCGCATTTTCTTCGACGGTTTCTTTGCAATCAAATAGCAACATTGATTTAGCTATCACTAAGTACCGAACTTAGATTTAAGGATTGGGCTACTTGTACATAAAAATGGTACATAAATGATTAATAAAATAATGTGGAAGGAAAAATTGGATGAAAAAAGTTGTTTATGTTTTAAACTGACAAATGGTAGAGCATCATGCGGTATTATGTAATTCATTTTGTAAATATTTATGTAGATGTTGCAAGATCCTAGATTTATATTGGTCAAAAGAAATGTTAACGAATTCATTTGCCCTTCTGACTAAGCGAATTCATTTGCCCTTCTGACTAGGAGACGCATTTTAAACTTGAATATGCGTTTACTAATTCACTTGCTTTCCGCTCTCAACATATCGAGGTATTTGACCATAATAATTAGTCCCTCTCATTGCCAAATCAAAGATCCTAAAATTTGCAAATAGCAACTATTATTTTATTACAGATTCATATAATCCATAAAAAGTCGCGTTGATTTTAATTTTCCATAGTCATGAAACAGAAAATCAAACTCAACATACATTAGTCTCGTCTAATTATACACTTCTACGTATACTAGAACCACTACTCATGAGGTCCACTGCCAGAGTCACGACGTACTCCATCTCCAGTTGACTTTTTGAATGCATGCATGTAAAATTGAGGAGTTTCAATAAGAGCGAATCTATGGACCGAGAAGGTCATGTAGAATGGACTAATTTGTAACGGCCTTGCTATGTAATGTAGGCCATTGAGATAACAGATTTTTATAATTTATAATTTCTTGCTTATTTTTGAGGAAAAAGAACAAAAAAATCCAAAAAGGCCTATACATGACAGTACATTTTGAGAATTAAAAACCCTCATTCTATACCATCAAGAACAATAAATCGTGGTAAGGGAATAAAAGCACAAAATAACACACAAGATTTACAGAGGTTCATGACAATATAAAAAAAATCACAACTCTATTCTCTCTCTCTCTCTCTCTCTCTCTCTCTCTCACAGATGAAAGTTGCAAGAGCTATTCGTGTACAGCCTCTACACAAAGACAATAAGTATACTCCACAATTTAACAGGACAACTATCCAAATATTTGAATATATATCAATAAGGAAATATTTAACTTATATTTTGCTTAAGAAGCTAAACGTTGTATTAACCTTCAAACTATTTTTTGAGAAAAATTGCTAGACCTAAAACAAAAGTAAATAAAATGCAAAGCAAGATAGAGAAAATTCAATGCTCTAAAAATGTAAATAAAAATAATTAACTTGTTGAGTCAGCGTGTTTAAGAGAGCCTCTGAATCTAGATGGAGTTCTAAACAATATATGATTTTTTCTTTCACATCAATTTGACAGAATTCGTGTTAGATGACATTGAAGAGGATTTTCTAACCCATTGTTTATTTTACTTATGTGTACATCAGTATTAGAAATGTTCTAAGGGATTGCGTTGGATCAAGAAATAAGTAAAATTAAATGTGAGATCGCAAAGGTTTGGGCGTATGTATTACTTTGTTTATGATGAAAATTTTTAGAAGTATTCGTTTTCTTTTTTCTGTAAATGTTCTTGTTATTACATAATTTGAAGGTATTTTTGGCGTATCTATTTTTTTTTTAATAATTTTAATTTAAAGCTTTTTTCGTTTGTGAAAGGTTTGAGTTAAGTCTTGAGTCATCGACCCAATTTCTACTTCCAATTGGAAACTCATTACAATATTATTTTTTTTTTTCATCAAACTAGGGGAAACTAAAATTTTCTTTTGAAGCATAATTGACGCCAGTAATTACTTAATTGAGAAAGTCACAACTGTTACCATGTGCAAGGAAAATCTTCTTTATAGACAACCATCTATATTGTACTAAATATACATGGATCCAAATACGGGTAACGTGCTAGACGGGATATCATTTGACATGATTAAAGAATATGCGTATGACGCACGCAATTAAATTTATCGGCTGAATTGTTGTTCACACGAGCGCTGTTCTTATTTTACTGGAGGAGTTTGATATTTTTATTAGGGTAAAAGTAAAAAAAAAAAAAAAATACCTATTATGTTTTCAAAATTTGTAACAACTCAAAGATAAAAATTAAATGACTCGGTAAATTACCTCACAATGAGAGGGTAATCGGCTTGATAACACAAACTAGGGACAATTTGCCAAAAAATTTCACTGTTCGCTTTAAACACTAGCAGAAAACGAAAAAATATATATATATTGAATCTTATAAGAAACCTTTTGAATAGGTGCGAAGCAAATAATCGTCTCACGGCCGATAATAAAAACCATAATGTATTTGTATAGCAACATTTTATTTTGCCATTACTCATTCATTATTTGGGAGATAAATTAAGTTGGCTTTTCGAGTTGAGAGTTTTAATTGATCTTTCCGAAGAACTAGATGGTTACTTGGAGTTTTACTTGGCCATATGACTTCAATTGATCACAGGTAAAACAATAATGATATTCATTAACGTTGCTGATTATCAGCATTTAACGGCAGTTATCTAACTGTCACATAGACTGTTGTTTGTAGGAAGTGCTTACAAATAACATTACTTGAGGGAAAAAGCAACAATCTTGTGTTCTTAATATGAATATTTTTAAGCTAATTAGACTTAAAAATAAATTAGTGCATGGATGAAAAGGTATGTCCGAAGGAATTCCATGTGCAGTAACTTCAAGTGAGGCTGATAGAGTGGAAAGTTTAATTAGAAATTGATTACTCAACCCAGAATTCAGAGCGTTTACGTTTGATAAGCAATACAGTACGACGACTGGATGGTACAATAAATAAGATTGAAACTTATTCTTTTTTGTTAATATTGTTTTATATTGTATCATCTACCTTACCAAACAAGGCTTTAATCTTTAATAAAGAACATAAATGGAGGGATCCTCACTTCAAAGAGAAAAGGGGGTGACAGTATTCATGTAGTCTCTCTCTCTCTCTTTCTCTCTCTCTCTCTCTGAGCCAGGTATATCTCCAGTACAACACCATTTTATATGAGTATAAGAAGTGAATTGCTTGTTATGATACATAATGAAGATGGAAATGATGAAATTCTATGAAGTTCTAAATAATTTTCATTCCTCAGTTATCATGGATTCAGATGTCAGAAGCATCGCCAGCAGCAACGGCAACATAAAGTCGCCGGAATCCGGCAACCGGCAATATCATGTCTTCTATAATCAGGTTCTCAGGACTCTAATATTGTTTGCCATGGTTTCTCTTGCGTGCCTCGTGCTTTATCAAACTGAGTATCCTGTCCAGTTCCGTCTAGTAAGCTTCTATTCGTTCTCCTTGCTTCGTGGTTATGGTCATGTAAATGCATCAACAAACTCAGTAAGTTGAACATTGATCATTTTCTTCCTCTTCGGATTTTTTTTCTAATAATTATATACCACAAACATACAATTACTTGAGGAAATTTAACTAATTACTTCGATAATTCCATAAATCAATCATTCAAAATTTTTGTTTATCTATGTTTAGGAATATGATATGCTGTTCAATTCGAATATAATAAACTTCCTAATGAATTTGAGGTCGTCTATATTGTTTTTGGCTTTATGAGTTGAATTATGCTACATGTATATCAGGGTTTAATTTACACCCTGGTGTTTCGGCCCGACCAACGATGAAATTTCACTTTTGTATTATACAGCAGGGTGTAAACCCCTCAAATGAGTTTTACCGACATGCCCCCTAAGATGGTGATAAATGTTGGATCTCGACTGCACGTTTAAGTTTTAAACTAATCGAATTGCTTGTTTAAACTTTTCTAGCTCTAATATCATATTAGTTTTGAAGTTTCATCTTAAAAGGTGTACGTTGATTTTTCTTTTCATAATTATCCGAACAATTACATGAATCCTTTTTTATCGTTCTATTTTCATTATTGCTAAATAGCAAGTAACATTGAAAGTAATATTCATGTATAATAGGGCAATGAAGAGGACGAATTGGAGAGAGTACTGAAAAGGGCAGCAATGTCAAACAAAACTGTACTTATAACAACTCTAAATGAAGCATGGGCTGAACCGAATTCCATATTTGATCTCTTTCTTGAGAGCTTTAGAATTGGGAACCAAACACTTTGGCTTCTTAAGCATCTGGTGGTTGCTGCTTTGGATCAAAAGGCTTATGCACGTTGTTTGGAATTACACCCAAATTGTATTTTTCTGAAAACCGACGGCGTCGATTTCTCTGTTGAGGCTCATTTCATGTCACCGGGCTACTTGAAGATGATGTGGAGAAGGATCGATTTTCTGCGAATTGTTCTAGACATGGGATACAGTTTCATTTTCACAGAAAGTACATTAAGTTGTGTATTGAAGTGGGTATTTTTCCCTATAAACATGCTTCCACGGGATCACGTCTCGATTGAGAACACTAATCTTCGAATATTATTACTCGTTTGAGGTTTAAATAGATTTAGCTACTCGTTTGATCTTTTTAGACTCTAATATATAATTATTTTTGTTTGAATACAGGATACAGATATCATGTGGCTTCGAAACCCATTTCCACATTTTTATTTGGACACTGATTTCCAGATTGCATGTGACAACTTTTTGGGCAACCCTTTAGACCTAAACAATGCACCCAATGGAGGTTTCAATTATGTAAAATCAAGTAATCAGACGATCCAGTTTTACAAATTTTGGTACAAATCAAGACAAAATTATCCAAGAAAACATGATCAAGATGTACTTAACAAGATTAAATATGATCCCTTTATAAGAGAAATTGGGTTGAAAATCAAATTTTTAGACACAGCTTATTTTGGAGGATTCTGTCAGCCCAGCAAAGACTTAAATTTCGTGTGCACCATGCATTCAAATTGTTGTGTTGGTTTGGACAATAAAGTTCATGATCTTAAGATTTTTCTTAAGATTGGACAAAATATTTGGACTTGCCACCAAAATTAAAGGAGTCTAAGACATTGTCTTGGACAGTTCCACAACGTTGCGGTTACGTCGGTTACTATAGCTATATGGTTACATACGTTTCGTAAATAATGGTATTATACTACTTTGTATAATTAAGAAATGTTTAGTTTTTTTCTCCTACTTACCACATTTAAATAATTCTTCTTTCTTTTTTCTTTTATTTATGGCCATTTAAGACTCTTTTTTTTTTTTATCAGCTCGGCTCATCGACGGATTGCACCCAAGAAGAAAGATAAAAGAAGAAATTTATAATACAGAAAGTTTAATTTAAGGTAAATTCATGTTCAAATATTATAACTTCTTTTTTGTTTTCTACGTTTTTTTTAAACTGTCAACTAATTTAAAAGAAAAAAAATGTCAATTATCTATTGAATTGAAAAATTACATGGGCGTATATTAAGTTTGGGCGTGTATTTATTTATTTCTTGATTATTACATTGGTAATCGCTTATTGACCACAACATTTTCTATCACAAGAATCATAAAACAAGTGAACTACCAAAATAAATGTAGCAAATTTCATTTTATATAATTTTAATTTAGATTTGTTCAACTTTTTATCTCGATTTAAAAGTTAATGATTAATTAGCTAATTTTTTTGTACTCATTGGCCTCCCACAATTTTTTAGTAGGAATCGAGTTGACGCGTACGAAAGACTCATTTATTTCAGAAGATGCAGAAAAAGAGAGGAATCATCGGAATGCCAATTGCCAAACTCCACTAGTACTTTTATATGTGAAGTGTAATAAAAAGTACTCAAACAATATTAAATCATATTTCAAAAGTTCGAGGATATTTCGATGAAATTTATGTATCATTTTTTCTTTTACCCTTTTTTCATATTTTTAGCATTTGGTTTCCATAAGTTCCTAATAAGAAAATGTACAATGTACCATTACAAGAGAGAGGACAGTTCCATTGCCAGACTTCCTGTGTAGTGATGGCTTTGCTGCAATACTTTTCTATCAATGTTGTTGATAATACGGCAACGGGGTTCGAAAAGAAACACATCAAAAACAACAACAATCTACAACAAATCGTGAACAAAGCATCGCAACAAAATAAAAGGTTTGAACGCGTGATCGCTGTCCTCAAACTAAATTTGCCCTCTTTCCGGATTGAAATAATGTTTGAAGGATTATGGCAAATGGTTTGAAGGATTATAAACAAGCCTTGCAAGGATTAAAACACTTCAAGCACAAAGTGTAATCCCCAAAACTTAAAGAACACAAGATGAGATATGAATATGAAGATGAGACTTTTATTTCTTGTTTTTGGAATGAAATGATTTTTCACAAATGAATTTCTTGATTTTTCATTATTAGATTTGTATTGACCAAAATCATATATATATAGTCCACAACAAATCTCACGAAAGGTGCCAAAACATGTTGAAAAGCCACCAAATTTGAACCTAAAACGGTCAAAAAGGGTCACACAACGATAACTTTTTTTCTACTATGCGACCGTATAGTAGAAACCTATGCGGTCACATAGTTGTGCAAATAAAAGCCCTCAAAATCTCGGCATTGATCTATGCGACCGCATGCCATTTTCTTCTATGCGGTCGCATATACCAAAACATTGGGCATCCATTTCATT
>CAIGRN010199535.1:0-12943 GCA_903798345.1 Fraxinus anomala | reverse complement strand
GATAATACCACTTGAATTATGCTTCAAGCATATTAAATCCTTCAAAGATAGTATTAAATGTATATAAGATAAATTGTCTATAATCACATTTATTATGTGCATATCAAATTCAACGCATTATCACACCAAAAAGGTAGATACTTGTGATTACATCCACCACGTGATAATTTATTCATTTATCCAATTCTTCGCGAAATTCATTATATAACGAGTCGTACATTTCATATTAAGACTTTACTTTTTTTTTTTCATTTTCATTAAGCATAATTATACACCTTTAGTTGTTCATATTGTAGATCTAAAAACTTCAGGTTTCTCTAGTAAGTTTAATTTTACTATGATCATGTCCAAAAACTTCAGATTTCTCTGTTAAGTTTAATTTTATTAGGATCGCGTTCAGAAACTTTAGGTTTCTCTAGTAAACTTCAAATTTCTCTGTTAAATTTAATTTTATTAGGATCGCGTTCAGAAATTTTAGGTTTCTCTAGTAAATTCAATTTTAGCATGAACGTGTCATTTTATTTGGCCAATCATTACTTTGAACAATATGTTTCAACGAATTTATTTTGATTCCTCACTATTCATAATATGATGCAATATATCTTGTACAAAAGTATTGTTGACGACCTTTTCTTTTCTTTTTCGATTCTGTTTCTTTTTCCATAATGATACAACTTCTTGAAATATTTCAACTTTCAACATATCAGGTACTTAAACATCTTCTAGAGTTTTATAATTTATTATGTTTAAATACTCATTAAGAGTATATGTCTCCTTAATAGAATTATTTTTGCTAATTGCTCCATTTTTGTTTGGAGATTTTGTATTAGAATCAAATATTATTATGCTTTAGGCATGCCATAAATTTATCAAATATAATATTAGCTAATTTTCCTTCAGGACGTTAATTCGAGTTGGAGTATTTAAAATCGGTGTGAAATATTGTTGATCTCTTTACTTAGTAAATACATCTAAATAAATTATCTTTGAAATTTCTGGTTCGAATTATCTTTTACGAGGATTTAGATAATAATACTTTTGTACATTATTTTCAACTTCTTAATTCCCCTTAATGCCTAGAGAATTGTCCAATCAAAATTGATAATCAGCAAATATGCGTTACTAAATATCACCCATTTGAGATAGGTTCTAACTATATATTTTTTTCTCAGCATTCTTTATTTTTCATCTCAGTGCAATGTGGTGGATTAATTATACATATATTGTACTATCAAATAATTAGATGAAGAAATCAGATTCTAACTATAATATGGAGAATTTGATGTGGCATGATGCATAATAATATTCCCTAAACATAAATGGAATGTACTTTTTTCTCAATTAAATTAATTGGAAGTGTTTAACATGCAATATTATTAAATTATTTATCGACATCCCAACTAACACTTATTAAAATGCTAAGATTTATGTCCACTAGAATTAACAAGACACATCTTGATTATATAATCTAAAAATTATGCTCCTAATTTGAGTAGTAATTTCGTAACTTCAGATTGCGAACACTATGCAATCATATAGTATATGTATCAAATCTATTAGGTACAAATAATACTTAATCAGTCAACGTGGAGGATGATGGGGCTCCATTCATATCCTGATTAATTTTCAGAAATATAGAAAATTCAGTCCCTATTTTAATTAGTGATGATCAATTTTCGATAAAGAGAACAAATAATATATATGAATTCATTGGATTGAAGAATCTTTAGATTCTTCATTGAATGTCCATTTGAATTTTTAGTTTTGCATTATTATTGATCCAATGATGGTCCACCTGATCATATCAAATAATAAAATCAAATTGAATTTCTAGTTCAATATTTAATTTCGAAGGATATGATTAAACATTATATAATCATTCATATAATAATCAATCAAGTAGACATACTAATCAATGTCAATATGACATGAGTTATACGTTTTCCTTTAGGAGTAAACACTAATTCGAAATGATATATTTTTCTAAATATGTGCTATTTTGGGAGCACGTTGTATTTTACTATTACTTATTCAAGAACAATATATCAATATTTTTCTGAAATATTGAAAATTATAATTCATGTTCTTCAAGAACAATCAAATATTATTATAATAAACTATGCAAGGATTTACTCTTCAAGAATAAAAATCGAATATAAATATAATTTACGTTAAATCGTATTTAACTATGATATTTAGGAACAAGTAAAATCGAACCATAATATTTGTCAATAGTAGTGTGCCACTTCAGGAACACCAATCAATTATTATTTAGAAATATTAACTCTACAGTAGTATGTTATCTAACATATATTAATATTTGCAGAGTTTTGCTTTTTCAGGAGCATTGATAAATTGTTATTATAAGATATTTATCTGTACAAAGATCTGCTTTTCATGAGCAATAAACATAATATTCTTCTAAAATATTAATTATAATATTGTGTTACTTCGGGAACAACAACAAAATATTCTTTAGGAATATTTATAGATCTTATGAAATTGCAAATGAGATCAATATTATTGTATTCAATAATTCAAATTTAAAATTATGTTCTACCTTGAAAAGAATTAACGAATACATATTATAAGAAGTATGTTAAGATTTAATTAAAACCATATAATATTAATCAATGTAAAGACAATAAAATCAGTCATAATTGCATTGAATATTATCGAATAAAAAATAGATAATTAAGATTAGTAAATAATTAGCATGTAATTACAATAAATAATTACGCATAATTACTATTTATACAACAACTTGAATAGAAAGACTTATAATATTAATCAATGTAAAGACACGCACAATAAAATCAGTCATAATTGCATTGAATATTATCGAATAAAAAATAGATAATTAAGATTAGTAAATAATTAGCATGTAATTACAATAAATGATTACGCATAATTACTATATATGCAACAACTTGAAAAGAAAGACAAATCTGTAATGATATCACAACAATTAAGCAAGATTGAGAATTTGGCAGAAAATGGAAAGTTGGTAGCAGAATGAAACGTGTGGCAATCGGAAAATTCTTTTGCTTATTGATAGGAAATTGAAGGCCTAAACAATCTAGAGTGCCACCAAAAAATTAATACAAAAGCCAAAAAAACAATTGAGTTCTCTTTGAAGTTGGAACTCACGCAATTGTTTGAGGTATTCACAAGTATTGGTTGCTGCTCATCTTAAAACCGACAGAAAAGTATGAAGTAATGATTGTTGTAAAATTGTGAAAAAGCATTATTTTTTTATTTTTTGGAATCGAGCTGTATGTACATAAAAGATATACGTGAAAAAAATTAATGGAATCCATCGGCATAAACAAATTGATTTCAGTATAACATGTATATAAAAAAAGTTCACGTCGCCAAATTAATTTTGGTACATGTGATAGATGATTATACTTATAAAACTATTACCTTTTAACTAATTCACTTTGATTGTGAGATAATCGTGCTAATAATGTGTTATAAACTACAGAAAAAAGAAAGAAAACCAGAGAAATCAATAGAATTTTATATATTATAATGAAAACCAAAGTCTCATATTTGTAGAAAAGGATTAGAAATGCAATGATAATAATTTCTAGATTAAAGGGGTACAATTGTCATTTACTAATAATCAATTGAGTTCTCTTTGAAGTTGGAACTCACGCAATTGTTTGAGGTATTCACAATTATCGGTTGCTGCTCATCTTAAAACCGACAGAAAAGTATGAAGTAATGATTGTTGTAAAATTGTGAAAAAGCATTATTTTTTTATTTTTTGGAATCGAGCTGTATGTACATAAAAGATATACGTGAAAAAAATTAATGGAATCCATCGGCATAAACAAATTGATTTCAGTATAACATGTATATAAAAAAGTTCACGTCGCCAAATTAATTTTGGTACATGTGATAGATGATTATACTTATAAAACTATTACCTTTTAACTAATTCACTTTGATTGTGAGATAATCGTGCTAATAATGTGTTATAAACTAAAGAAAAAAGAAAGAAAACCAAAGAAATCAATAGAATTGTATATATTAAAATGAAAACCAAAGTCTCATATTTGTAGAAAATGATTAGAAATGCAATGATAATAATTTCTAGATTAAAGGGGTACAATTGTCATTTACTAATAAACTTATAATTTACAACAATAAATAATTTATAATTATTTGAACATTTTTACTGTATAACTATTCCTTTATTTCGTAATATTATAAATTTCGAGATTGTATTACATATTATTTCTTTTTCATTTTCAAAATTACTATAGTGAATATATTATTTTAAAAAAACATTTATAATCTTACCTATTGTTATAAAAGTAAAAATATTTTTTAAATACTATAGTGATTATAATAAATGACATCACTGTAATCGATGACCATATTAATAATTCTATAAAGGCACAATAATAAGACTTTGTTTGATTCTTATTTTTTTCAAAATATATTTTTTTCTCTTTTTTTCAACTTCACATTTTCAATAAATAATATTATACACAACCCAAAAACTTTTCCTTCATTTTTAATCAATTTACTATTTCAAAATACATTCTACACAACTTTTTTATACTACTAAAAGTAGGGGTTCACTAATGAAAAAAATCCATTGGTGAAGCCTATTTTTCTGTCGAAAATGATCAATTTCGACGGACGGATGGTTGTTGAAATTGATAAATTATCGAAGGAAAATAAAATACGTTGGAATTTTTGACACAAAATAAAATCCATCGAGAATTGCAAAAGCAAAAAGAGCCATCGATCATTTTGAGTATTCCAGATCGGACCGACTTGTCCAACCCTTCACAGTGCCTTTGGGATTGACATGCTTAGCAATTTTGCAATGTTGGTAGAGGGAGGGATGGATTGAACCCTAACCTATACTTGAAAGCCCGGCAACGCATCTAATTGAGACAAATGAAGACTTGTTACTATATGTGGTCATGATATGTAAAGTCCGTCAGAATTGACCTTTTCGAGTATTTTTCGATCACAAATCTATTGGTAATAAGGACATATTTTAGTTAGTGGAAAAAATCATGTCGGTGTTGCCCTGTTTTTTTAATAGTGTTAGCAAAAGCTAACATTCTAATACTGAAATTTACAGTAATTCTGAAATCAAAATTTACCAAGCTACACACATTATCAATCGCTTTTGTTTAACCTTGTGCTAAAAAAGGGACAAGAAGCCCCTATTTCGTTCAACTAGAAAATTAGATTAAAATTTAAGTTAATCAATAAGTAATTTTAACTACACATTTTATGAAATTCACAATTTTTTAATTACACATTCCATCAACTTTTATTAAAATTTACTAAAAAACTGATTTTTATCTAAACTAAACAGGAGCTAAGTTGTTGCTCTAGCTCGCTAGCATTAGTGCACTACGATTTTTTAGCTTCTTGTAGGTCATTTCATTCCCTCTGCCTCATACAACTTAAAAGAGTGCCTAGGTATGTATTAATGATTTATTTTTGAAAGGGCTTTATTTTGATCATAGCATTTAGACAGCTAACGGCTAAGCCACTAATCACACAGTTAATAATAAGATTTAACTTTTTTTTTTTATATAGTCGATGATTTATTTAGCACAATAAAAATTATTTCTTTTAAAATCACAACACCTTGAACCTAATTCTAGCTTTAATAGAAGGAAAACAAGATATCCTAACTTATCCAACTTAATCATCTAGATAAAATCTAACTTTAGGAAAATTATTTAAATAAATAAAACACCCAAGAAAATAAATTTTTTTACTAGAATAAACATGGAAAAAATTTATTGTGCATAAAATTATTTTTAGCCTGAAGATTAGTGCTTATTTGACCACCAAACGATATAATTTAATCCAAAAACTAGTAGGCTCAAGGGCCAAAGCCGTTGAGGTTAGCCCCGAGGCTCATTTCTACATGTAGCAGTTGTATTATTCATCTAATTTCAATACAATCGACTGGATTTAAAATATTCGATTNTAGGCTCAAGGGCCAAAGCCTTTGAGGTTAGCCCCGAGGCTCATTTCTACATGTAGCAGTTGTATTATTCATCTAATTTCAATACAATCGACTGGATTTAAAATATTCGATTACATCATTGAATAGGATTATATAGTTGAATTCATATGGGTTACGGCCTAGTTCGTTATTTAGAGAAGGGTGTGAATCGTTATCTAACAAATCAATAGATTTTAGTTCGATCTAGAGGTCAACTTACTTCATGATCAGCTCACTGTATATATTCATTGCTTGTATGAAAAATTCTTTTATTCGGTTAGTTACTTTTTTCTGTTTCTTAATATCTCTTCCTTGTATTTATTTAGATAAAAGTATCATTATTAGTGTAAAAAACTAATTTCTTTGGTTTTATTGATTTCGCACATGGTGTTACATCGCAATAGAATGATACAACTGTGAAAAGTTCAAAATTTCATTTTAAAGAAATGAATAATCGAAGCAAAAATTTAAAAAGAAAACAATAAATATCTCATCAATTATTTACAAATTCTTGTGAAAAAAAAAAAAAAATACACGTTTTTTCTGAAAGATTTAGATTATTTTTTAGACCATTTTTTTTTTTTTTTAATTTGAGAGGACTAAGTGGATTTACACGTTTTGTTAATTTATACATGATTCATAGGAAGAAGAAAGTGAAGACAATGAAAAAGAATTTGGATATAAAGATATGGAATATTATAGAAATCTTAGAAAATTTAGAGAAATAGAAATTAGAATGTTATTATAAAAAGATCAAACAAATATAGAAATCAAGATGAAAGAAAGCAGTGAAAATAATAAATGAATGAAATTAGAAGTCGACTAAGAATTTGAAAAGGGAAAAGAACCCATGAATGCAGAATACAATATAGGAGGAAAGTATCCGTTCCCCACTACAAATGTATATGGATGGAAAGATAAAAAATATAAAAGTTTAGGAAAAAGACAGTCAGAAGATGTGGTTTACCAACAACAAGTGACAGAAGATTAATTTTAGGATTACATAATTGTAAACTTCAAGACAGACCTAATATTATAACCAGATGGAAAAATTATATAATTAGAGCATATAATAGTGTACCTATATAATTGATTGTAGAAGAAATGTGAGCTTATTTAGAAACTTATTTAAGAAATACAACATTAGACATATAAGTTACAGTTAAAAGATTAAAATAAAAAAAATTAGGTTAAGAATGGCGATGAGACAATCCTAGAAATTTTATAAGCTTCATTAAAGAAATTATAGGATTTGACCCAATAGGGACAACACTTGTGAACAAAATAGTGCCTTAAAAGAATTAGAAAAATTAAGCATTATTAACATGAAGTACGTACAACAATTTTTATTAGATTCTGAAAGATTAGTAAGTGCAACAGGATTAACATTAGATCTACTTATATTTGAAAGGTTATATAGAAAGATACCACCACCATAGAATGATAAGATTAAAAAAGATGTAGAATCAGTACCAACAAAAGAAGTAACTGATAGTGCTCCTATAAAATTTATAACTGATAAATTAAAAGAATAATGTATGGAAGAAGTAACTAGAAAACAAATAAAGAAATTAAATTATTCTTTTTGTTAAGATATGTATACACCACAGTCCTATGATTATAGAAGAAGAAAGAAAAAATTTATATAAAAAACATAAAAGACAATATCAAGATATGAAAAGATATAACATTAGACCAAGCAGGACATATTATAAAAATAAAAGACCCAATTATAATAAGTATGTTAGAAAAGCAAGAAATAAAAAAGAATGTAAGGGTCTGTTTGATAGGCAAAGGTGGAAATAAATTCAAATTTCATGTTAGTTAGAAAATAAAAACCCACCAAATCTATAGGAATTCATTTTCCATGAAAAAAAAAAAAGAAAATGCAGCTTAAATTGGTTGTACCTTGAAATTCGGTTTTCATTTTCATGTTGCAATCAAACAGTCAAAGTGGAATTCGTTTTCCTCAAATGTGGCATTTTCCATGAAATTCGTTGCAATCAAACAGAGCCTAAGAATAAAAAAGAGAAGAAAATTATTAAACAATGTTTTGCTGCAAGATTTGGTGTAACACTAGAGATGCCCTTAAGGCCAACAACTTTCGAAAAGGAATGGAGAGGAAAAAGTTCGAAGAAATCATATAAGGGTTTACCATTAGTATTTGGTTACCATTAGTATTTTTAACTTTTCAATTCAAAAATTAAATTTAAAAGTATTTTAATAAAAAATAAGGCAAAAATTTTATTTTTTAATAATAATAATAATATTATAAAATTAAATAAATCTACAAACCCGTCCACCCACCAAACCCCCACACCATCCAACTTCAAACCCTAAATCATTTTCATCTTTCTTCACACACACACACACACACACACACACACTCATCTCCCTTCTCTATCCTCCCTTCTCCCTTCTCTATTTGTCGTAAGTCCAATGACGCTATGTCATGTGAAG
Organism: Fraxinus anomala; assembly: GCA_903798345.1. Taxonomy (NCBI): domain Eukaryota; kingdom Viridiplantae; phylum Streptophyta; class Magnoliopsida; order Lamiales; family Oleaceae; genus Fraxinus; species Fraxinus anomala. The sequence continues at coordinate 4,488 of CAIGRN010199535.1, read as the reverse complement.
TGGCACTCACAGGTCGCGACGCATCGCAATGACATCACGATGCTTTGTGGTGATTTCTTCATCCGATATGATCCAAAATGTTGTTTTGTCTGAGTTTTAGGGTCGTTTTTGTTGCTGTCATGCAAATGGTGACAGTGATGTGGTTATGATGGCTGTGGTGGTGGTGAGGTGGCGCAAAGTGTTGATGATAGTCATAAAGGTGGCGTGGCATTCAATTGGTATCAGTGCTGGATTGTAGGTTGGGGTGGGATAAAGAGTAGTCGTGATCAATTATAGGGTTGAATATGGTCCAGTTCATTTCGATTCTAACTATAATAGAGCCGAAACAATATTTTTAGGTATTTAGTAAGTGGAATTGTCGGGTACTAAATTTAATTATGATATTGAACCGGTTCTGTTCTTCCGTACTATAAGATTTTTTTTTTTTGTTGATATTTACAACAATGCTATATTAATCCAACTAACGACGTTTTCAATTTTAAAACTTACAACAACCCAACACATGTTTGGCCCCCAATTTTTCAAAAACTCATTTTCACCACACATTTTTCATAAACTATTATTACACGTAAATTGAAATTTTTTTCTTATTTTAACTACATTTTTCAAATAATCAGTATTCCAAAATTCATTCCCCCCCAAATTTCCATTAAAATTGAGCCAAAACAAGAGCGTAACATTAACTCTTACAAAATAATGCAGTCCAAATAAAAAATATACAAATAAAAAGTTGTTTAATAAAATTAATTCACCAAAGCACACAAATTACATTGATCAAAGTGAATGAAATTCAATTAATAGGACAGAAAAATGACAAAATGAAGAGAGGCGTACCGCTCAGTTTCGACTATTTGAGTAATGGCAATATGGTTGAGAAAAACTTATTTAAATTAATTTGATTATTTGAAATTTGAATTATAAAGTTGAGTTTGAGTTGAAAACATGTTTTGAGTTCAATTGATTAATTGGCAATTTATTTAGAAACAAAATTAAAATAACATGACTATATAATATAAAAATATAAAAAATTAAGGAGATTCAATTCTCATTCGGTTATTCAGTTTTTGGTGTAGAATAGAGAATTGAACAAAACTTGTTGGTTCTCGATTTTGATATCCGTTCGGATATTTAATTTAAAAAAATTGAAACGAATCGCTCGATTTGGATTCGAGAGTTTTGTCCAACCATAACTAACTATTTGAGTGTTTGTGACCAACAAATTAGTTAATTTGTGATTAATAAATAATATATGACAAAAACAATGTTAGATTGTGACTAAATTTGTAATTGTGACTCATAATTAGTTAAGTTATGACTGTGAAATATGTTGTGACCTAAAATTTGTGATTTGTAATCGATAAATAATATATAACTTATTTATTGGATAATTTGTGTTTGTAAAATAAAATGTGATTTATAAAATTCATGATTTGTGATCAATAAATAATATGTGACCTGTTAAATTAATAATTTTGGATAGATAAATTAATTATGATTTATAAAATTTGTCATTTATGATCATGATGTTCTGTAATTGTGACTATTAGTGACTGTAATCATAAATTGTATAGTATTTATGATCTTAATATGTTTAATTAATAAAATATTACTAATTATTTATTTATTTTGATTATGATCGAGTTTTTAAATTTCAAAAGAATTTTTTCCTCATTTTGAAATTGTTTCTTTTAACTACCTTAAATATGTAATATTCCTTGTTTTTATTTGTTATAATATTATTTATTAAACACACCTTTTAGCAAGAATAAACGGTGAAAACTAAATCGACTCATTTTACTTGAACTAAAACAAATTTTTTTTTTTTTATTTTCTTAACGAAGATTAGGGCTAAATATGGTCCGATTCAATTCTAAATAGAACCAAATTAAACCAAAATTTTCGGATATTTCGGATCTATCCAGTACAATAGTTAAATATATTAGCATTCACAATAACACCACATTAATCCAACTAATAATATGTTCAATCTTAACTCTTATAGCAACTATACATTAACTAATACAAAATATCGTAGTTCAATTTAAAAATATATAAATAAAAAGTTGTCTAATAAAATTCATTCACCAATGTACATAAATGATCAAAAAGTAAATAATAACACCAAAAAAAGATGATGATAGGAAATTTAATGAATATGGTGGAGAAAGGGTGAGATGAAGAGAGGCGCAATTGCTCGGCTAGGAATGGGTGCAATCTTGTTAAGTATGATTCTGAACTAAATCAAACATAATCGAATACCAATGAGAATCATATAAATGGAACCACTGGCTCCATATCTAATTATATAACCGAACCACCCAATTCAGATTCGGTCCAATCCTAGTTCTTTATATTTAAAACTTATAAAAAAATAAAGTATGAAACTATTTATTAAATTGAAAATAAACAAAAATATAGTATGAAATCACTTGTCACTATTGTAATTTAACAATACAAAAAAAAAAAAAAAAATCAATTAAACAAAAAATTGACCCACAAACTCAAGATCAACTAAAAAATGTGGGAAAAGAACGATAAATTATAAAAACAGCATAAACTATAAAATCCAGACATAAAATTAATTTTTAAGAAAATCAATACAATAATATATATTGAGAATACACATAGTATTTATAACATTATTATCTTTTGTAATCATCAATGATATTGATTCTTGATAGTCGATCACTTTGAAAACAATGAAAATTTTGAGCTTTTGTGAAATAAATTTTTTTTTTATGAATTTGTAAAGTATTTATAAAATTATTTGAATTTGAATTTTGCACATTAGATTTTTCTGTAAAGGAAATGAAAGTGTATGAAAAATAGAATTTTAACATTAGATAATTGTGGAGTCAATCTTCAAAGATTTGGTGCAATGCACTAATAAAAAGAGAAATTCGAAAGAATCAAATTCACTATTTGTTCTTAAGGTAGCATTGAAAATCAGACCAAAATCGATTGATTTTTTATTCATAGTCCCAAAATTAATCCATTTAGTGGAGGAATCGTAACCGACTCAAATCAGACCTAACCGAACCGACTTGTTCTATCTGATTCCGACTCGATTCCACCGATTCTTGGGGAAAAAAAACACACATCTACGCTCAGCTTCGATCATTCGAGAAACGGAAAAATTATTGAGAAAAAATTAGGTTACATAATTTTTATTTTGAAATTTGAATTACAAAATTGAAATTGGGCAAAAAAACATGAAAATAATATTTTGGTCTCAATTAATTAGTTGGCAAATAAAATTGAAAAAGAATATTTTTGGGTTCAATTATTAATTGACAAATTTATTTAAAAAATTAACTTATTTAATATAAAACAATTAAACAAATTAGGGAGATTCAGTTGTTAGTCAATTCTATCTACAATCAAAAATTGAATCAAATTTATCAATTTTGATACCTTTTCGGGTTTGTATATAATATAAAAAGAATAGAACCGAACCATGCGTCAATTTTGTCCAACCTCAGGGGAGACGAAAATTGCAAAAAAATAAAATAATAATAATAATATGAAGTGAAGTGAAGTGAATATTTAATTGTTATTATTAGAGAATGTGAAAATATTTACCAGAATTCATACATTAGCATTCGATACTTTTGTCGGGACATTCGACAAATGACGTATGTGTTCCCACTTGACAGGTAGGCCCCCCTCATGCGCACGTTATCCCATGCTACTGCCTACAGTAGTCAATCCCCCTTGGCCAGTTCGCCCATAACTCTCTCTTCAAGTTTAATTTCGACACCCTACCATTTCTTCTAGATTTAAATTCATTATTGTTTATGCATTAAACCCTTGTTGGATCTTCAATTTTTTTTTTTTTCAAAATTGAATTTTTTAAAATTTATTTTTAATTACACATTTACACTAAAATATTTTGTTTTTAAAATAATTTTTTTTTTTTTTTTACCTTTTGAACTCACATTCTTAAAAATCGCTATTCTAAATTCTATTAACACCAAATAATGGGATCAAACAAGGGCTAATATGATTTTGTCCTTTTTGTTCTATTGCTTTTTAAAAAACTTCTATCAAACTGAGCCTTGTCCGCCCCTATTATTTTAAATTATAATTTTTTTATATTATTTTTCTTGGAGAGTGTGTGATTGAAAATGAAGAAAAAGTTTTTAGAAAATAAATTTTTGAAATAACGGGAGCCAATTGGGGGGCTTAGTTTTAACTATATAGCTTATGGAATTTAAAATTTTTATCAATTTTATAATATATTTTATCATTTTTTAAAATCAAAGTATGTTTGTGCCTAATTTTTGATAAAAATACATTTTGAAATATTATTTTGATGAAAAACATGTGGTTAAAAAGTAAGGAAATTTTTTGAATTTACGTGTAATATTATTTTATTGAAAAATGTGTGGTTGAAAATAAGAAAAAAAGAAAAATATCTTTTAAAAATAATGGAACTCAACAAAGGAATAAAAATCTCATTTCTAATCAAAACAAATAGGGCTTAAT
>CAIGRN010199532.1:0-15947 GCA_903798345.1 Fraxinus anomala | reverse complement strand
CTTTCCAGGTTTCTAATGGGCTACCTGGATGTTAATGTAGCTAGCTGTACCATTGAGTTTATAAAATATTTCTGAACTATGTTGGACCGATAATACCATACACTTAAACTCTTGATTGGGTTCGACCTAAAATTTCTATTACGTGAAGGATTTTTGAAGAGTACATTCATTATTCCAGTATGAATTAGGTTGCCATAAAATTCCTACCATATAAAGAAGCTTTAGAGGGGACCATTTCTGTGTGTTAAGGGCTTGAGAAAAAAACCCTGCGACCTACAACAGCAAATGAATGTAGCTCTATATTGACAGTGAACCACTACAAACTTTGTGTTTGTATTAGTTATTTTCAATTTTTATTGGTTTTTGTTCTTGAAAGGGATTAGAGTTTAACCATAAAAAACTGAAGGTCATGTATGCATATTATGTAAAATCTTTAGTGAACCTTGGAACCATACTTACAATAAATTCTGTTGTTGCACTTATCAAATAGATGCAATAGGTGGAAATGTAGGCATCAGATAAGAAGCCACCAAGGAGAGCAAGGAGGAAGGCGGTTCCCATGAAGTTGGTAACCATGTTGGCCGAACTAGATGGTAAAAAATGCATGAATTTTGACAGATAAAGAACCAAATTGCTCGCATTTGCCAGGTATGCTAGATTCTCCAAGACTTCCACTGCTGAAAGATTGCGAAAGGAAGATAATTATTAATCAAATTCTTATGTTTTAAGAAGGTGTTTTGTCCATGACTGGACAATTCAATGAACAACAATTTCATTTTTCTTTCTTCTTTTATACTAATGCATTGCTATGAAATAAGCCAATATTTTCACTGACCTAAGACAAAGGAGGCAGCAAGCATGCCACCATGACGGCCTTTCAGGGCTGGTCTATTTCTCCAGTCTCTGTAGCCTTCCCATTTCTTCAATTGCTGCCTCTTATCCTACAGCAATAATAAAGCAAAACATGAACGAACATGTCAATTTGATAGTGAAGAATCTTTATGAAAAAGAGAGAAAAGGCAACGGAGGGAACCATCTTTTGTTCCAACAGTTACGAGATCTCTTGCTATATGAACCTGATCAGAAAGCACTTAGACTAAGTAGAATCTGTGCAGGAGTAGCATTTAAATACTAGGAGAATTGGGTTGTCAAATCTGAATGGAAAAATCTGGATCCTTTGAAACTTGAAAGTGACTTAACATTCTCACAGCTCCTTCACCTCAATTTTAATATGGTTGGCTTATCTCTATAGTTTTTGATTTCATATATGTGCATCCAGTTGGTGTAGATATAGTTATTTTATTTTTGTTAAGCTTGCTTGAAAACATGGTAACAATTTTGAAACTTGTTTACTTGTACATAAATCTTTTAAGCTTAGCCAAACATGCAAGTTGAAAGACTACTTTTTCCTGATAGCCACAGAGCATTATGTGAATCGGACCCACTCATACACATCCAAAACCACAACCACTCTCTCTGTAGTGGTGAGACCACAGTGTTTGCCAATCTTTAAGAGACTGCATGCAACTTTGTCCTGTCCCACCCTTTATTGTCCTATTACAGGCCATAATAAAAAGGAGTTATCTTAATTTTTGGGGCATTGGCTGCTATAAATATATCATTGGCGGCTGCTTATTGAAAATGTGAACCTGATGTCGGTCATTTTGTCCCTTACCATGATCTCTTATAGTTTTCAATTGAAGTATAATATCTTCTTTTTGCTACTGAAGTTATCTGACGAATGGCCGTCCATCATGTGTAAATTAATTGTATATAGTTTTTTTCATCCATTGATTATTTGTGTTCTTTGATCAGTGAAATGGGTTGCATAGATGAGCCATGAAATTGTGAACTGCTTGATCTGATGTATCATCAAATTGCATGGTCAGGTTTCCTTGAAAACGACGGCATGGTTTTCTAGCATCCACTTCTGGCTACATCCCGTTTTGCCTATTCGATGCAAATATTTCAATTCCATTCAGACTTGTGGTTGTTTATAATGTGTATAATGCAGTCTACATTCTGTGAGGGTAGTAAAGCAGCCCACAAACTTGGTTTATTAGCCACTATGTGCAATGTAAATAACCACTGGATAGATTTTATTCCATCTCTATTTCATTTGTGATTCGCTGGCGATATCTTTAATGAATGATGCTTCGTGCTTTGGCCTTAAAAAAAAAAGGGGGGGTAATGATCCCTTGATTTTTTTCTTCAATTTTAGCATATATTTCAGGTCAATATTGTTTATCTTATACATGAAACCATTATCATACTGTATACATGTGACGCACTTTGAAGAGCTATTTGCTATTTTAATCAGTAGATCTTAGAAATGAACCATCATGATAGAACATCACTAATGGTATGCACTACTAAACCATACATGATAAGAACAGTATTCTTAATGTTGTCAAGTATTATCTAATTCACCTTGGTAAACAAGTTATAGCTAGCCGTGCTAATTTCACAAATGAAAGTTTTGCGATTATAGGGCCCTTGTAATTATGTTATTTAAACCTCCGTTTGGATACAAATACATAAATGGTTTATAAATTCAACCATACATTAATAACTACTACTCATTATTATTCACTTTTTCCTCTTTGTAAACTATTTATAAAATTGCCAAACGGAAGTTAAGATACTGAGTTACCTTATGTGTATTTATGGACCTTTGCGGAAATTTTGCATCCATAGGATTCTTTTGTCTTATCAGTAAGAATTTGATAGCTGTCGAACTCAAGAATGGTTTTGTCCATTATCATGTAAACTACTGCCTCATAACATTCATTAAATGTATAGCTCTACTCCAGGCCACACATTATCTGTTCATGATTGGTACAAATGGAAAATACGCCACGGAATTTAGCTGCATGCAGTATCTGGCACTGTTACTAGTGGTTTCTTCGGTTTACAGGTTTGATAAGCTCCATTGAAAGGGCTAGAAGTATGTCAGTGGAGACCAATTCTGGTTGTTCTTATCCATAATCAGCATGTGGTTAGCATGTCAAACCCCACCTTCACTTGAGTAAACTAAGTAGATAAAATTCAATTGGATATGCTTATAATCATGTAATGGATTCAAGAGCTGGAACTCTAATAGCTTATCTTAGTGGAAACTCATCATCATAGCATGCTGTTTCCAACTTTTGTATGTTCAAGTGCTTTTCCTCTTTCACAATTCTTGAATTCTAGAGGTTACAAGGGCATAAGAACATTATCCAGCCACTATGTTTCGCAGCATTTTTCGAGTTTCTTCTTTGTTCTTAAATCGAAGAAGCAACCTTACGAAACCTCTTCTAACTGCAAACCAAATTAACATGTGGGATTTTGATAAAAAGTGGAAAATTCAACTTTTTTTATCTTGCTAGATACAATAACAAATCATCTTATCTCGTAGCTTAACAATCTGAGACGAAGTAAATCAGTTTATTTATCAACTTGTCCCGAGGGTGGTTGGAATATTGGTTTGCACCATAAACTGAAAAGGTCAAGGTCCCTTTCCCATACTGAAAAGAGACAACACAAAGCAGGGTTTGGCTGTACAAAACACGTACTAAATGCCCTATGGCACCCTCTTACTTGAGCAAAGGGGCACTCCAGCTGTCCCTTTCTCAGCATAATCTTCTGGTTATTTCTAGATGGAATCATACTGGGTGGATATGCTTTACTGCGTTGTTACAGAATCACCAGTTGCTTTACAAGTTTTATACCAAGCCTGTAAAGAAAAAAACTGCTATGAAATATAAATTTAATGTGAATTGCAAGAACTCGACCAGTTAGTATTCAGATTACTAATTTTGTCCAAAGAAACGTGAAATCCTTAACAAATAAATCATAATTTTTGATTGATCCACAAAAATTTATATGATAATGTTGATTGATCTTCATCGGTTCTTGCGGCTCCAATAGTAGTTCTCTAGAATGATTTTTTTAGCCATGGTAACTCACAAACACCATGTGCCATGGCTCCATGATTCATACTCTTCCACGTTCCCACAGAAATTTTGGGATTTTTTTTTTCTTTGGGAGTAACCTGCCTGTACCCAGCGTCAGCCCACAACTTGAAAGCCTAATTGCAGTATCTCCAAATTCAAATTGCACCAACCCACCACTTGAAGCCAAATTGCCATATCTCCAAATTCCAATTCTCCGTAATCCATTTATGATTTATTCAACCCCTTCTCCGACTTCTCATCTTCTCCAACCTCGTCGCCTCGACTCTCTTTTCCTCTCTTCTTCTCAGTCACGGCCACAAATCAAATACCGAGTGAGTACCGACTGTCCCGTTCTGACATGTGGTTTGGTAATATGTATGTTAACTTGGAAATTGAATGATTTTTGAAAGTTTTAGCGCTGTTTTTGTTGAATATGGGGGTGTGATTAATCTAGTGAAATTCGTTTTTTTTTTTTTTTTTTCAATTGGGTTGAATGAATTACATGTTCTGTTTGGATTTATTTGTTTGGTTGAATTTAGTCATTGACGCATTCCAATAAGCGGCCACCTCAAATTGGGCAAAACAAGAATTGCTTTCATAGAACTAAGAAATTCATCAGATTCGTTTGGGCAAATAACCAATAAGCAAAAGCAACCACCTCATTATCATTCTCTGATTTTTAATTAGGAATGAGTTCGCATTCCAGAAATATCTGTAGATTATTTCATATTTCTTTGATTTTTTCAATTGGGTTCTGTGATTTATTGAACAATGATAAAATCATTTTGAGTAGTGGAATTAAGCCAAACATGAAGATTGGAAATATTATTCAACAGAACAAATCAAGATTCAAGAGTAGGCTATGAGAGGTGACTGAAAATATTAGATTTTATTCTCAATTCCAACTAATGACTTTCTCTGACTTGATGATTTAGAATTGTTCATGAAATTAATTGTTGTTTATTATGGATTTAATGTTGTATTTTTAATGAAAAATTAGTGTGGTATATATTTATTTATTGAATTTGATATTGTAACGTCGTAAAAAAGATACTTTAAACGAAAATCCGTATTTTCGAGTGGAGAGCAAAATATTGTTAAAATGAGTGTTCAAGCAAAAATAGATGTTCGGAAAGAATTGGATTATGGAAACGTGTAGGCTACAATTGTAGCATATTAACTTATTTTCGTTAATAATTGCATTTTAATTTTTTTGATCCCACAATGCAAAACGTCTAGGTCTGCCTCCTAATCTACACGCCCTTCAACTTTCAAATGATCATTTTTAGAATAGAGTATACCTTTTTCCGAGACGGGTTTTATGGTTTCTAAGAATTCTATCCACAAATTTCAAATGATTTTCTTACATTGAATGCATAAACTGGCTCACTAGGCTGACAATGAAGTTTAGAAAATAAAGAACAAAAAACATATATTGTTGCTCTTATGATTCTGTAATTGTATATAATGTTGCAATAGAGTTTTGTACCTCGACCAACTGACACCAATGTAGTTTGGACCTGAATGGATTTTTTATACGAAGCTCAAAGAGGATGCAACAGAACACAAGCATAATTGCTTTGGGGCACTAGGAAATCATGAACCAACAGTTATCTACCCTACTCAACTGACTCTGAAGTTACTTTCGTAAAGAAACTTGAGCAAAAATAAAACTATTATAGTATGTACAAGCTACTTAAATTTTGCTGATATTGATCTCAACCCCATCTGCTGGCTTTGGATGCGAGAGATAAGTAATTTCTGCTTCAGGATTCACGAGCTCCCATCTGAGATTCAAAAAGTATGTTAGTCACTTCACCTTGGCACATATACTGATGTAGATTCCTTTTCTGGGAATTTGATTTTGCTTTTATCATCAACAAAAACCATACTGAAGAACCACATGTAGAGTTCACCTGTATCCAACAACCAGATGATGAAGTAAAACCGCGACTTGTAGTCGAGCCAGCTTGCTTCCTGCACAGATTCTTGGTCCTCCTCCAAAAACTAAATATGTTCCCATCTTTGGTGGCTCCTGAGGTACAGAGGAGGTAGATATTTATAGCTTTCACATGCAAGGGAGAAATAGTGTTTATTTACTGGAGTTTTCTTGGTTTTTGCTTACGTTCCATCTATCTGGATTAAAACACATTGGATCATCAAAATTTTCCGGATTTGTATGAAGGTATCGAATCCAGCTGATTACCTTCCAACCTTTCGGAATTTTATAACCTGTTTTAAAGAATGGCAGTTTAGATCATTAAGCACAGCTGTGCTTCCAGTGACCTATATTCAAGTGTCTGAACGGAAGTGTCTCTAGTCTCTACCTTTGTAGTCGATATCTTTGCTAGCAATTCGAAAAATACAGGCTGAAATGTTGGCCAATCTAATTATTTCTTCGACCACCTAAGAACAAGTCAGGAAATTTCCCGAAGACGTAAGAAAATATTTTGGAGCTGTACATAAGTTCTAATTAGGTATCTATCATTTTGTCTTTGGATATGGAAAAATTGGGTGTTTTAATTTGTACATATACCTTATTCGTATACTTGCATGATGAGACGTCATCATAAGTAATGAAATCCCCATTCAGTTTCTTGCTAATTGGCAAGTGTTCTTCCTGCAATTAAGTAGTGATGATCAATTAATGTATCCTTATAAGACCTAAATATATGTTAGAACCATTGGACACCAGGTAATATTTATTTAAATTTTATCTTCAACGTGCCTACAAAAATGCAGGCTGGATTTATTTTTTTATTTAAGGCCTGGTTTGGTAGTTATACATACCCGAAGCTTTTTGAGAACTTTCGGGTACTTGGCAAGATAATAGAAACCCCATGTAATAGCAAGAGAAGTCGATTCAAAGCCTGCTATAATAAGGCCGAAGATGTTATCAAGAACCTCGATGTCACGCAGTGGTTCCCCCTCCTCATCTTTCATTTGCATCAGCCCACCCATTAGGTCATCTTTGGCGTTTGTACCATTGAACTTCTTCCGCTTCTCCAATTCTTCTCTAAAAATTTCGATGGCTTTCCAACGACACTGCAGTCTCATAATATCCATGAATGTATCAGTCTTTTAGAAGTGATATATCTGGCACACTAAATTGGACTAAATAAAACTGGGAGTGAGAAGAAAGATGTTATCCTGTCAAATACAGTCCAGTCCAACAGGGGAAACATGCCATAATATTTCCTACTTGACAAAAGAAAATAACAAGAATTGAACAGGGCAGCAAAGTGATAACCTGGAGAGCATGATGATAAGCAGTTCCAGGTAAATTAATAGGATAAGCTCTTATGCCGGCCAACATTCCATAAAACAACTCAATTAGTGTATCCAAAAGAGGGCCAGGCTCAAAGCTGGCAAAATATTTGCCAGTGTTTTCGAATGTTACCTGCAGAAAATAGGAAGTTCTAGTTTTCAGAAGACCTGTGCTTATCCTGACTTCCCTTCATGTTTGTATGAATAAAATTTTGTTTGATAATTTGTACCTTCTTTACTTCGTTAAATACAACGATTCTACCATTTTGTACCCACGACTCAAGGGCAGCCCTTAAACGGGGTTGGATCGTGAGGGTGATCCTATGTAGAGCATCAGGGTGGTTGACAGCCCTTACGACAAAGCTTCTCATCCTATTATGAGCATCTCCTTCCATTGCTGAAAGGCTAGTGGTTCCCATAAGTTTCGAAGAAGGCCATCCTGGTGAAAAGGTAGGCTCTTGGAGTATGAATTTGTTGGCCATTGGAGAGTAAACTACGATGGATGGTGAACCAAAGAGGTGGGTTTTGTAGAGTCCTACTCCATCACCATACCTAATAATCAAATCAAATCATTACAAGAGATTTAAAATTATTCCTTGGAGTTCAATGTAGTTAAGAACTATCTTCCTCAAGCCAAGGGGAAATTTATCAACTATAAAAATTGGAAGAATCCAATTTTATCACTCTTCATGGATGTAATTTTTCTCTGATATGTTAGAAATTATTAGTTAGATGTGACTGAGATTTTGTGTCTATAATCTACAAAAGGAAGTGCGTTTTTACTGATGAAACTATTATGAAAATAATCTGAGACAAGAAAGCACTGGCTTAAGAAACATACAAGCTTCCATATCTTTAACACGATACTCAATCATAGTAAACAAGAAAACCAACTCGTGTAAGAAATTCTTACTTGCGACGTTTAATATTTATGTATTCATCGGGGTGACGAACAATCTTGAAGTACCATAGAAAAGACAGCATCTCTCCAAAGAATGGGAGTCCCATGTGGCCTGGAGGGAGCTTCGTGCCGCCAGCATACGCTACAGCGTACCAGATATCGTTCCACCACCACAGCAGCCACCCTGCTAAGGGTATTATTCCTATAATCACTGCTGTCCATAGGCTAAACGATACTTCCATCTTTTTCAGTTATGTCTGATGTCCGGGCACTAACATATAGCCTGTATAAGATACCCTAAGAGGTTATTCTTTCCAAATTGTGACAAAACAGTTTAACATGGCAATGTCTAGAGAAAATTCTTAATATACAGAGTAGATAGTATAGTAAGACAAGTGCTTAAAATAAGCATCATTGCCAGTTACCAGAAAAGCATCAAAAACTGATAAAATAGAGTCAATGCGACTAGTTCCTTAATTTCCAACTAAATATGTTAATTTAGTCACATGAAATGTTGACAGCACAACCTTCATTTTACACAAATTAATAAATAAAAAAACTATGACCTCAACAATATAATTTTTTTCCCATTATAGACATCCAAAACTTTTAATTAAGTAATTGTTCTTTACAGGAAATTAAAATAGCAAACATAATTTTCTGTCTTATTTCTTCAGAACTTGTATATTTAGCAGACAATTTTTTATTTCATTTACAATTTTTGATAGTTTTCCAGACAGAAATGGAATGTGTCCCAGAAGAGTCCCGAAATTCCTTGAATATTCTATTTTACTCTCCTCAAATTTCAACTGTTTGTTGATGCAAATCCGGACACGAAACGTCAGTGTGACACGTTGGTTAATGTTGTTATAATTCTAGCATGTTGTCACACCATTAAATTGCAAAATTATGAAGGAAAAATTCAGGATTACGTCGAACAATTCAAATAAATAAATGTAACAACCATGAAATGCAAGATTCGCATGCGTTGCCATGGGAAAATGTGATATTCGTGGCTTAGCAAATATTTATGTAAAAAACTTGTGAATTAATCGGAAGCATTAATTAAATATAAAAAAGATTATGGAGCAGATTTTTCGTTCACATCTTAACCTTTCCTAACTTGTCCGAGTAATAAGTATTTTTAACAAATCGTCCATTTTTTTATATAAATGATTCTAAGTGAGAGAAATAAGTTAAAAGAGTTAGAGCGAGAAAGGGATAGAGATGGAGATTGGAAGTTATTCTCACTCTACTGGTGTACAAGACCCTCTTTCTCATGAATCTAAACGCAAGAAACCTGCAGGTGGATGGAGAGCCATAAAGTACATTCTTGGTAAATCCAATGCTATATAACTCAACTCAGGCATCAACCCAGAGAAGACAAAACTATGAATATATTTTGTCTCGAACTAAATTGTATATGTTTCATGTTTTTTTTTTCAGGAAATGAATCGTTTGAGAAATTGGCGTCGATGAGCCTGGTAGCAAACATCACTGTGTATCTACGTACGAAATACAACTTGAATGGCATACTTCTTGTAAATGTGGTTACAATATGGTCCGGTAGTTCTAATCTCTCGTCAATAGCCGGTGCCATAATCTCCGATGTGTGTCTTGGAAGATTTCTCACTCTCCTCATTGGCACCATTTGCTCGCTTTTGGTAACATCATTTAGCATATTTGGGAGTTATTTTAAATCGGTTTAAATTATAAATAAATAAATAAAAATGAGTGATTAATACATGAGTAGTACTAGTGGATCCCATGAAATATGTTAATAAAAGGCGATTTTGATTGATCATAAACAAATTAAATTTCTTCATCTTTTAGATGAATTAGATTTCCTCTCTTTCATATTTATACTGATCATAATAAACAATATAATGAACAAGATTTTAGCAGCTTCTTTTTATCCTTAGTAGTGTCCAGTGCTATTCAATCTTTCAAGCCTTTTTTTTTTTTTTTCTTTTTCTTCTTCTTCTTCTTCTTCTTTTTTTTTTTTTAATCCTTTAGAGTCTCTACCAAGAGAAGAATATGTGAGTATCATAAAACTTAGGTTTTTTTTTTTTAAATTATTATTATACTTGAAGATTTAGACGAGAAATTTTACATGATTGTAATAATTTTTGATATAGTGAAATATTTATATTAACCGTATGTGATTCTTCTCTAAGTTTTAGGAGTACACATTAACCTTTTTGCATTATTTTTCTTCATTTTTTAATATTTTTAATGGCCTAATATTTTCCTGAATTGGAAAATGTGTAATGGTCCAGGAATCTTACTTCCATAGAATGAACTTCAACCATTGAAATGTAATTTCTGTTGACCTCGAAAAATGGCTTCGACACGTGGTCAACATGATAAGTCTTCATGTCAGTTTTCTCTACACACGTGGCACGTCGTTAATAGCCCATGGCCTTTCCCGAAGGGGTTGGGAGCGGCCCCAAGCACTCCAACGGTTAAGTTAGTTTATAGAGCAATCGGAAAAGGTTCACCGGAAGCGAAACGCCGGCCGGGAAATGGTTGAATCAATCTAATAACAAAGCGATAATGTCGAAAGGGGAGAGATTGATACTTGAATATATAATGTATGAGAAAATCAGGTTCCAATCCCTTCTTCTGGTGTATGGAATGGGTATTTATACCAAGAGAGGGAAGATGAGAACCGTTGGATGTGGTGACACATGTTGCTGGATCCTCTGAGCCTGTCTTGTCCTAGGTGTCAATCCGTCCCTCCATATGATGGCTGGCATTGAATGTCTCTGACAAGAGCAGTTGAAATGACCGTTTGGGTCTTGCCACGCATCCCACCAGTCAGAGACTTGACTTTGGAAAGATCTCTGTACAAAAGATCTTTCGCGGGGGCGAAGCGAGGGGGCGAGGCAGGCGCGGAGTTGTGAAAATGGAGTACAAGCCTTTGCATCTGCGGATTATAGCAGATGGGTGGTTCCTTATTGGCATACGTTCAGTTCGCCCCTGACGTAGTAGTCACTTCGGCTGACGCGTGGCGTGGTGTGGGTCACTTCCATTGAAGCGTGGAAGGTGAGGTGGCGGGCCTAACACGGGCCCTCAACAATAGTCCCGCAAGTCCATGTATGGATATTCATATAGTACAAGGACTTTTAGTTTTAATTGTTGGGGCGCATGGGACGATCGTTGGGGATAAAAAGTCGAGTGGTGGACGTCAATGTCGTCGTTGAAATGTCGGTGCGAAGTTACCTGCGATGCTACCGAAGTGACGCTGGTACAGTCCAAAGTGATAGTGGTTGGCAACTCTTTGTAGAGCTGTGGAACACATAGCAGGTGCAGCCGAGGCTACAGGAGTGGCGACTCCAGGGGGAGTTGTTGCAACATCGGATTCTGCTTTGGCCAAAGTGATGGTGGTTGGCAGCTCTTTGCAGAGCTGTTGGAACACGTAGCTGGTGCAGTCGAGGCGACAGGAGTTTGCAATTCTATGGGGAGTTGTTGCAACATCGGGTTCTGCCTTGGCCGAAGTGATGGTGGTTGGCAGCTCTTTGTAGAGCTGTTGCAACACGTAGCTTTAAAGGGCGATGTGATGGATCTGGAGAAAGTCTTGGACTTAGTGCCAATGATTTGATAGTTTTCGAGTTTTCCCAATACACGTCAATGTGGCATCTGCCTACTTCCAAGACACGCCTCCTTTGCCATAAATGGTTGGCGACGGTTTCAATTCCTAGGGAAGACGCGCTTATGTTGTGCGTGGGATTTACTGCTTCATCTGGGCCGTTGTTTTTTAGGCAACCTTTGATTTTAATGGTGATTCTGGTGCCTTAGCTTTGGACGGTTTAGATGCATTTGGAATTAATCCAACGACTGGGGCGAGTCTAGCCATGCCTATATAAAGCCTAGACTCTTTCCTTTGCCATTTTTCACCTTCGCGAAATTCTCAAGACTTCCTCATTGCTCTTTCTATTTTCATTTCCTGTGAGTGCTCAGAGTTCCGGTGAACACCCCACAAGTACCAACGAAGGACAAGCTCACTTTCCTGAACTAGGTAACCATCACGTCTTAGTCTTCTTTATCTCCTCTCTTCTTTTAAGAATCCTGTTAAACGCAGCTAAATCACGAGCGAACAGTCTGGTAACACTTCTGGGAGAGCGGAGGGGAGAGGTGAGGGGAGTTCCGCTCTGAGGGAGCCTGTGTTAGTGTCCCTGGACGAACTAAGTAAGGCCATTAGGGCCAGGGAGAATATTTGGAGACGACCAACTTCTCTCGTGGACACTTCGGTTCAATGGGGGGCTTCGAACTATTCGTCTAAGGCTACTCCGAAAACCTTAGAGAAGTGTAGGCGAATTTTTAGGATACTTGATAACATCAAGCTGATAGTCCCCGAGCTGAGCGAGAGGGCTTGCTATCCGAGGCTGGGATGTGTGGCGGTAACTGAGAACCTCTTCAGGGCGGGTCTTAGGTTACCTTTCCATCCCTTCTTTAGGTTAGTTCTTCACTCCTACGGGTTAGCCCCGACCCAACTCAACCCGAATGCCTGGTCCCACATGGTTGGTACGTAGATGTTGTGGCATAGGGTTAGCTTACGCCTAGATATGCCCTTCAGTGTCTTCCACTCCATCTTTCTTCCCAAGAGTGTAGCTGGGTGAGATCGTTTGCTGAGGCCTGACTTCACCTCCATCCGCTGGAGTGTTGCGGATGCCCGAATGTTGAAAACAAGCTCGGTTGCTTACAAGAAGCAGTCTGAGAGGCTTTTCTCCCTCAGCAAGGCTCAGCAGCCGGCTGAGGAAGACGAGGCGGAGGAAGGGGCCCCCCTCGTGAAAAGAAAAAGGGGATCTACTTCTGCTTTCACTTTCGCTTCTGACGTGAAGCCACTTCCCCTGCAGGCTACCGGGGTGACCATTGTGGCCCCCTCGACGATCCCTAAGGTCGTAGTGCCCATTACTGCATACATGGGTGAGAGGCCCACAAGAAAGAGGCTAAAGAAGCCCGCCGCCACTTGTTCAGCTCGGAGTAAGGGGGTTGATTTTTTGGGATGCAAAGATGAGGACCTTTCCGAGGCGGTGTTGGAGATGCTACCTCCGAAAATCGCTGTCGCTGCCCGAGTCCACAACAAATATTAGACCGGGACCTGGCAAGATCATGCCGCCTCGTGTGAAATCGAGGATCTTTTGGCGGCTAATAATGCCTGTGTGGCCAGGGCTCTGAGCATGGGCACGGCGGCAGAGGATCTCGTTCGAGGCCTCCGCAAGAAAAACGAAGAGCTAGAGGAAAGGATTGAAGCCTCGTCGAACTGGGAGGCAGAGGTGTCGAAGGCCAAAAAGGAGGCGATGAGGCTGAGGAGAAGTGGGTGTGGCCACCTCCAAATTAGACTCGACCGAGATCTAGGTGAATCAACTCAAGAACGAGCTTCACGAGTCGGCTTCCTATGTGACAGCTCTGATAAAAAGGGTTGATCAGGCTAATGACCACCAGAGAATTGCATCGGAGGCTCTGGTCGAGGCCAATAAGCAAAAAACTGAACTGAGGATGCTTTCTGAGGCCCAAGAAGAAATTGAGTCTCTAAAGGCCGAAGTGAAGACAGTTGGAGAGGCGACAGTCGAAGATTACAAAGCTAACTTCGACAAGACCAAGGAGTATGACGACTTTGCCAACTTTTGGGCTTCATGGAGTGCCCAGGAGATCATGTCTCGACGTGAGAGAAGCATCCTGAGCTCGACATCAACTTTTTGAAAGAAGAGTTCGATGGCTACACTGGGGGTCGGCCGATGATGGAAGATGAGGCGGAGGAGGAGGCCTGTCAAGAAGTTGGGACATGGGCGATCGTTAGAATAGATTAAACTATACCCTTTGTATTTGGCTTTGGCCCGATTTTGTTAATGAACTTCGTGTTGTCGCCTCTTCTTTTGCTTTGCTTTTTTCTAACTGTACACATCGTCTCTTCGAACAAACTTTGACCACTTAAGAAAATGGAAGTAGCCAATGAGCAAAGTAATAACGCATCGGCCTAGCTTAACCACTTAAGAAAATGGAAGTAGCCAATAAACTAATAATATCCTGCTCCATCAGAAACGGCACCTGCACTGCCTCCGATTACACAGACGTCCTTGGAGGTGGCTCCTTTGGAAGAGCTTGCAGATCGGCTAGGTTATTTCGATATGTACGTTTTCTATTTCATCGAAGATGGCACCCGTACCGTCTCTGATTACGTAGATGCCCTTGGAGGTGACTCCTTTGGAGGAGCTTGCACCTCGACTAGGTTATTTTGATATGTACGTTTTCTGTTTCATCAAAGATGGCACTCGCACCGTCTCTGATTACGTAGATGCCCTTGGAGGTGACTCATTTGGAGGAGCTTGCACCTCGGCTAGGTTATTTCGATATATGTACGTTTTCTGTTTCATCAAAGATGGCACCTGCACCGCCTCTGATTACACAGATGCCCTTGGAGGTGACTCCTTTGGAGGAGCTTGCACCTCGGCTAGGTTATTTCGATATGTACGTTTTCTGTTTCATCAAAGAGGGCACCCGCACCACCTCTGATTACGCAGATGCCCTTGGAGGTGACTCCTTTGGAGGAGCTTGCACCTCGACAAGGTCGTTTTGATATGTCAATGCACGACGTGGTGAAACGGGAAGTTCATTCATTTGATGGCCATATTTACAAAGTTACAAGCTTCCTACTGGTAGTACTTCCTTAAGTGCTCGATGTTCCAGGGGTGAGGCATCACTTTTCTCTCCAGGTTCTCTATTTTGTATTTGCCAGGCCTGACTTCTTCAATAATTCAATATGGACCCTCCTAGTTAGGGCCCAATGTCCCTGTGCCAGGGTCCTTGGCTAATGGGAATACCCTACGGAGGACCAGATCTCTGATGCGAAAGATTCTTTTCCTTACTTTGGCATTATAGTACGGCACCATCTTGCGCTGGTAAGAGGCGAGCTTGGTCTGAGAATCATCTCTCCTTTCTTCAAGGATGTCCAGCTTGAGTTTTCTTAACTCGTCATTCGACACCTCATTGAAGTGGATGCGACGAGGAGAGGGAACGCCAACTTCTACAGGGTTCATGGCCTCAGCATCATAAGTCATGGAGAACGGAGTTTCCCCAGTGGTTGTTTTACAGGTAGTTTTGATGGCCCAGAGGACTTGAGGGAGCTCGTCTACCCAAGCCCCTTTGGAAGTGTCCAGCTTCCTTTTCAGGGTGAGCTTTATGGCCTTATTGATCGCCTCGACCTGGCCATTTGCCTATAGATGGTGAGGTGAAGGAAAATGCTTCCTGATTTCGAGCTCATCACATAAATCTCAGATCTTTATATTGTCGAACTGTTTGCCATTGTCTGAGACCAGAGAATGAGGTATGCCGAACTGGCATATTATGTTCTTCCAGAGGAATTTGGAGGTATTCGCTTCGGTAATCTTGGAAAGAAGCTCTGCTTCTACCCATTTGGTGAAGTAATCAATAGCAACGATGGCGAAGCGAGCGCTTACACGTCCTTTGGGCAAGGGGCCAATGAAATCCACGCCCCATTTGGCAAATGGCCAGGGGCTAGACACAACAGTGAGTTCCTGAGATGGTTGCCTTTGCACATTGACGAAGCGTTGGCATTTGTCACATTTGCGTACGAAATCAATGGCGTCCCTTTTCAGGGTCGGCTAGTAATACCCTAGCCTGAGCATCTTATGTGCCCAGGCTGGTCCACCGGAGTGATTCCCACAAACGCCTTCATGCAGTTCTCTAAGGATATAATTCGCTTCTTTTCCCTCTGTGCATCTGAGAAGGGGAGATGAGAAGCCGCGTTTATACAGGATATCATCTTGTAGGACGAAGTGAGCAGCTCTCCTTTGAAGCCTCCGTGCTTCAGTCTCATC
>CAIGRN010199517.1:0-17182 GCA_903798345.1 Fraxinus anomala | reverse complement strand
GGCCTCCAATTCAAAGTCATTAATGATATGTTGTCCTTCAAGTCATTCACTTTTCAAAGTATGAAATTTGATCTCCAAACTTTGTATCCAATAGTTAATTTAGTCCCCATACTTTGGATTTGGCCATTTATTTCGCTATTTTGCATTCTTTTTTTTTAATTCTTTATCAAATATAAAGTTTTAATTACAAAATGCAATATAACATAAATTAGGTAGAATTTTATCCAAAAATTAATAAAATATCATCATTTAGGGCCTCGAATATGTGTAGAAACTACACTTATCATACAGTAATTCCACAAATAATCCAATTAAAAAGGATTAAAATCACAACTTCCAGAAAAAAGATAACACCAGACCATCTCGTTTTTTTAGAATTTATCAATGATTTTAGATGAAATACATACCTTTTGATACAGAAGAACTGAAAATTGATCCTTGAGACAGCCAAATCCATGAGAGAGAAGCAAAATTACAGCGTCAATTGGATTCTGCGAGAGAGGGTTTAGGTATTGAAGAGTTTTATAAAACCGTGAAAAATTGGAATTGAGGTAAAAAAGAATCACATATTCTCTCTTTCTTTTTAATTTGGTCCTTGCCTTCCCTATTTTGCATCTATAAACTCCTTTTTGAATTTTATTACAAGTCCTCCATATTTCAAATTTTGAAATTTGATCTCCATTTTATCTACTTTTTGCTCATTTCAAATTATCTAATATCCTTTTTTTCCTAAACCAATCAATATACAAACAAAGTTAACTATAAATGTCATGGTAATCAAATACACATATGTTATCTATTAGAATAGTAGACATGTATAAATATATTGAAATTTATTTAAATATGTATTAAACAAATATTAATTACCCTATTAAGATTTTATGATAAAAAAATCTTCGGAATAAGTTCCTGTTACTAACAAATAGGAATAAAACTTTGTTTTAACATTTTTACTTGTGTTAAAATATTTAAGTACGAGAACTTAAACATAAAGTCTCACATTTGCATTGAAAACGCTTAATAGTTGTACGAGCTACACGAAATGAATGCTAAATATTACTTGCTTTCATCTTGAAACACGGAATTTCCAACAAAATGGATATCGTATAATTGGTAAACTAGCTCTATCAAAATGAATTCATTCTCTCTTGTTGGCAACAGGATGGATTTGATGCTGTTCTCGACCAATCTGTGTATTTCTTTCCATGTTTCCCATGTGCCCTGGTTAAGTTCGGCGCAGGGTGGGTTCAGAGCATCCACCTCTTTTATTTATTTATTTTATTTAAATGGGATGGAGCACCCAAAATACACAGTTAGACAATGACATGGTTGGTTTGAATTTTTTTAAATACTTTTGACAATTAATATTATACTCACAATTAATTATCTTAGTTTTAAAATTTAAACTATTAAAATAGTTTTTTCGCTGCATAGTCGTTCTTAATGACCAATAGTATAGTCGTTGAACGTCGAAAATTATTTTGGAGCCAAATTAGAGTTGTTAACCAAGTTGTCATAAACTTTCAACAACTACAAATAATCGGTTGTTGAATGTCACCTGTAACGATTATGTAGTAATAGTCGTTGAATGTTGAAAACTATATTGGCGTCACAAACTTTCATTGAATGTCACCATCAACGACTATTAAAGAAATAGTCGTTGAATGTCAAATTTTCATTTAGTTCCAACATCAAGATAGAATTAGTTGTTGTTTTACTATATTAACGACCAAACATTATGGTCGTTGAATATTTGTTATATTATTTTTGTTTTTAACAACCAATTTTGTTGTTGCTTGATATGAACAAATATTTTGGTGGAAATTTTTTATTTGGTGCCCACTCACAATGACCAATTTTAATTTGGTCGTAGAAAATATAGAAGTGACAACTATTTTTGTGGTCATTATATGATATTTCCAACAAATTTGAAATTCGATTGTTCATCATCCATATTGATTTGGTCGTTGAAAACAATACTTAACTACCATATTGATTTGGTCGTTGAAATATTAGTTGTGAAATATCATTTTTCTTGTAGTGATACTTTCGCTGGTTCAAGCTTCTCGGAATATAAGAATGCTCAAAGGTATTGTTTGAACTCAAATTATATTGTTTTTTAATTTTTTGCACGTATTGAACAAATATTTTACGCCGCTTATTTTCAATTATTATAATTAATAGAAAATATATTTTCTTCAGTATTATTACTAAAATTGCTTAGTGGCACAGTGGTAAAACTAACATTTTTGTTCGAGTTTCTCTACGACATTTATTATTAAAATTTTGAAGTGAAGTTTTTATAGTAGCAATCGATTCATTGAACCAGTCCGGTTTTCTAACTCTCGATTAATTTTCTATTATTACACGAATTTCATTATTTTATACGACTTTTGAACAGATTGAGCACGAATTCATTCTTAATTAGAGTTATAGATAACTGTAAAATAAGTTGTGTAAATTAACTACCTTACAATCTTTTAAAACCATAGTAAATTACCTTAATCATCTCAATTAGAACCATATGTTTTGGAGTGAATATATCCATTCAGAATCAAGAACATCATCACTTTACTATTTTTATATTCTTATCGTTGAACTAAAAAATGGCAAACAGAAAAAGTTACCTATATATTAATATTGAAGTTAGTCTTTCTCGAGTAATTTGACCATATTCATCACCAATATTTATGAAATAATATATCGAGAAAGAAAGCTGCTTAGAAAACTAGAAAGATTCCAAAAAGGAGCTAAATAAAAGGAAATAAAATTGAAACAAACCAAAATGCGTAGAGACAATAGCAAAACAACTATAAGTGATGCCTTTGTTCGATCAAGTGTTGATCATTGATTAGGATTTTGGAAAATTGTTGAGTTGATGATGAAAATAAGCCTAATATCACTTGCTTAGTTCACCTTTTGGAAAAGAAATTGAAACGAAGAGAGCAATATGAGTGATGAGACATTATATTGACATACTTGAATTTGATTTTATTTGGGAAAAGAGACTTTAAAAGGTGAAATATATAATTTGATTAAGTAGTATTGACTGAATTGAGAATGATTAACAAATGTACTCGAAAGCTTAATTTACGATATGTGAAGTTTTTGAAATAACGATTAATTCTTGTGTTTCAATAACTTGTTTGGATTTTATGATTTAATATTCACTTTGAGAAAACGTTCAATTACGTATATCGAGTGACATGTTTGATGTTTTGCCCACACTGGGCACGAGTTATTATGCCCATCATGGGTAATGTTGTCATGTCATATTCCAACAGCTTGCCATACACACCGTGGGTATAATAACTCATGCCAACCTTAGGCAGGACACTAGTGATCGAGTTGAATATACTTGTTTAGAGTATAATTAAGTTTCAATAATGCTTTATTCAAGGACGAATAAATGTTTATGTTTGGGGTTGTTAGATAAGTGTAAATATTACATTTGTTTTTACCTACTAAAATAACATTTGGAAGTGATTATTATGAGCCCAACATTGGAGGAGAAATGATGAAAATGAATGATAATTGATAAAAAATTATTAAAGTTGGACATATTCTGGAAGTTTGGGCAGATGAGTCATGTTTGAATGTTGAAGGACCTCAATTGCAACATTTAATGATTCAATCTGAACAAAAAAAAAAAAAACTTTAATGATCAAATTGCACAAGTGAAAGTTTAATTTCAGGCAACTTGGGATTTCCTAATTGAACTAATATTACGCTTTCCTCTCATCTTTTGGTACTATTCTAGGCCTAAATTAAGGCCTATAAATAGAGATCTTTCATTGAAATAAAATGGAGGCTAGAGATACAATCTTGAGATGAAATTACATATTTAAATACATTAAATTCTCAAGATTTATATCTCAATTTGGTATTTAAAGATTGAAGAATACAATTGGTCCGGAGATAAACATATCATGTATAGGAGATTGATAATCCATTGTTGGGGATTGGGTGCCAATGAACAATAATTGCTAGGATTCTTTTCTTTATTCCTTGTGCTGAACTCGATAATATTTTTCATCTTCTTATTATTTAACTCCAATTGTATGATTGACTACGTAATTGGTTGTTAGGATGAACGATATAACTTAAATTAATGTTTGTTTAATTCAATTAATTTCATACAGTTTTAATTGTGTTCATTGATTTATATATTTAATAGACGTTTAATTGCTTGATCACAAATTGTTTGATACAAATTTCAATATTGATACTGTGAGGAGATATATTTTTCTAGTTCGTGCAATAAGTGATATATGTATTGATAAGAGATAGATGATTATAGCTTATACAATCATGATTGAATTACTACAATTGAATATTTTTATATGTGCATGAATTTAAATAGAGATATAGTAAATCTAGGCATGCGAATATAGATTGTTTTGATCGAGAGAGATTACTAACTAAAACTGGTTAATTCGATTGTTAATACATATGAAAATGGAATGAATAGTGTTGGATAAAATTAATATTAAATAGCCGAAGTAAAAATCGAAATTCCTAATCACTTAATTCCAAAAGTTCTCAACACATTAAATTAGTTAGATTAATTTAGATTAGTTTAGTATAGTTTCGTTATGGCTTAAATACTTAATTTGTTAATAGGTCACGACATTAATTTTGATTGAAGTTGGGTTAGAATAAAAATTAATAGTAAATGTTCAGTCTATGTGAAAATGATATTCGAACAGGAAAATCTACTTTATTGCTTGTCACGATACGTGCACATGCAACACATCGATTAGTGGCTCTGGTGTTGATCGCACGACGAATGTGAAAGCAAGCTGTGATGGTTTTGATGGTAGGCAGGGGTGGATAAGGGTGGAGGAGTTGGTGGTGGTCAAATTTGAAAGAAATTATATACACTGTAAAAGGATAACATAAAGTGTATGTTACATTTTGAAGAAATTAAATACACTAACAGGATACCATATAGTATAAGGTTTAATTATTGTAACTTATGAAATGTAAGATTCCCAAATTTCACTGCAAAAATGTTAATTACATTTTAAAAATAATATTGAAACTTGGTAAGATACAAAAAGTTACGTGGACGTCAAAAAATTACAGAAAATTTATACCAAATTCTTGAAAATATAAGGTAGTTACTTGTTTTTTCAATTTGAGGCCTCCCATTTGTTGACATTTGGGTAATTTTCCCAATACAAATTTGACTTGACCCCGGTAGGGCCCACGTTAATGTCTAACTTATATTCGGCAAGAAGGAAAAATCAATTCACTTTTTCGAACTTCATCAATATTAAATTTCGGCATCCACAAATATATTGGATGGTTGAGGTCCTTGAGGATATTTGAGGTTTAAATTTTACAATACGAATTCAATTTTTAGGATATGACCTTGTTATATTTGCTCAATATATTTGTTGTCGACTTCAGAAAACAGGATAATAAAATCCATCCAGGCTTACATATGAATTTTTAGATTTGTGATCGAAATTTTGATGAGAATTGACACTATCTCCTACCTATAGAGTCAGATTCCAAATAAGACCAAAGAGCAAGAGAACCGAACTCCTTATTTGAAGAGAAATTTTCATGGTTAGCTCAATTTTCAAGAAAATGTAATATAGTCAAGATCATGTTAGCAATGTAACAATATACGAATAAAATCAATGTGTGAGAGTATTCTTTTCATGAAACATGTAACATTTTAATATAAGACACAAATTAATGTAATTCTTTAACCATTACACGTGGCATGGTTTTATTAATTAAGGAAAATAATAGTGTATATTTAGGAGGGCTCGATGTAACGTTCAGAAAGAGATGACCAAAAAAATAAAATCTTATTTCGTTCAAAAATAGAGAATACAATACAAGAGCTCATACACCTTGTCATCAAACATCGAGTTTAATGTCCCTCTGCCTTGTGGTCACATTCGAAATTGTTACTTGAAAGAGGTCGTGCAAATTTTTCATTGTAGTCATATATCGAGAAGTCCATAGATTCGTCCCAATTCCCATGAATACATTCAAAATCCATATACAAACTGCTGAATGTTCAAAATTCAAATTTCTATTTGACTATTAACAAAAATATGCTTAGAATTGTAAAGATTGATGAAATTGTTCATTCCAATAGTGTTTTACCGGTCTTTGTCATGTCGAGCGATCCAACTAGTCTCTCTTTATTTTTTATTTTATTTTCAAAAAACTAATTAATAATTAAAATAAAAATAAAAAAACTAAAAAAAAGTACACTTGCTATTTTGTTATGTCACTTGGCAAACTATAACTGTATTGGTTTATATGAGAGAGAGACATGAGATGAGAACCATGAAGTTCATCCAAAATTCTTGGCAAGGAGCCAAAGACAAGGGAGTAATTAAAGGAAGACCGCAATATGAAAACCTCCCTCAGTGAACGTTGCTTGCGGGCAATGCCCAAAAATTCTAACCACTACTGTTATGTATAAGAATGACCGCAACCCTTTTTAACACTAAAAGTATTACTTGTTAGAGATAGGAAAATTTCAAAAATGGCTAGACTAAATTTGTTGTTTTTTACCCTAATATCATGCCTTTCAACACTGTCAATGGTCCATTCTGAGGACCCTTATTTGTTTTTCAAATGGAATATTACTTATGGAGATCTATCCCCCCTGGGAGTGCCTACACCTGTAATTCTCATTAATGGCCAATTTCCAGGGCCAGAAATCAACTGCACTTCAAACAATAACATTGTTATCAATGTGTTTAACCACCTTGACGAGCCATTTCTTTTCACCTGGAATGGGATTCAGCAGAGGAAGAATTCTTGGCAAGAAGGAACTCTGGGCACGACTTGTCCTATCCAGCCAGGTAAAAATTTTACATACCATTTCCAGGTGAAAGATCAGATTGGTAGCTATTTTTACTACCCCAGCACCTCGATACACCGTGGTGCAGGTGGCTACGGAATGCTCAAGGTCCATAGTCGGGATCTTATCCCAGTGCCATTTGATAGGCCAGAGGCTGAATATGCTGTTTTGGCGGGTGATTGGTACAGAAAGGACCATGCTACCTTAAAGAAGTTGTTAGACAGTGGGCGGACTCTTGGTAGGCCGGACGGTGTTATCATCAATGGTAAGCAAGGCAGAGGAGATGGTACAGATGAACCGATGTTCACCATGATCCCTGGAAAGACTTACAGATATAGAGTCTGTAATGTGGGGATGAAAAACTCCATCAATGTCAGAATTCAAGGCCACACATTGAAACTGGTAGAGATTGAGGGATCCCACACTGTTCAGAATGTGTATGATTCCCTGGATGTGCATTTGGGGCAGTGTTATTCATTCCTAGTGACTGCTAATCAAGAACCAAAGGACTATTATTTTGTGGTTTCCACACGGTTCACCAAAACCGTCCTCAGCACCACTGCTACCATCCGATACAAAGGTGGAAAGGGCCCCGCTTCGTCAGCGTTGCCTGAGGCACCGGTTGGGTGGGCCTGGTCCCTCAATCAGTTCCGTTCTTTCCGCTGGAACCTGACGGCCAGTGCAGCCAGGCCTAATCCTCAGGGCTCCTACCATTATGGCCAGATCAACATTACGCGCACAATCAAGTTGGTGAATTCAGTTGGCACTGCTGATGGAAAGCTCCGGTATGCTGTCAATGGTGTATCGCACAAAGATCCGGAAACTCCACTGAAGCTGGCTGAATACTTTGGGGTTGCAGACAAAGTGTTCAAATATGACATTATTGAGGATGAACCACCTGCAAAAACAAGTGATAAGGTCACAGTTTCACCCATTGTGCTCAACGCCACTTTCCGCAATTTTGTTGAGATCATATTCGAGAATCATGAGAAGAGTGTCCAATCATGGCATTTGGCTGGATATTCCTTCTTCGCTGTAGCGTAAGCATATTTCATTACAGCATTCAATTTCTTCTGATTAACCTCATCATATATGCTTTTCTAAGTAGAAATTAATGTCCACATTTGCTACTACAGAGCACTAACTCCTGATAACACGAGGCAATCCGACACTAGTGCCATGTATAGTATACAAAACTAGACACGGCTCGAGAGTATAATGAACATAAGTTTCTTTTCCTTCATTAATATTTTCAATATTGATCAATCCACCTTATTTTGGCATCACCTTAGTAGATATATGATAACTAGGTGTAACTCCCGCACGTGAATGCATATAACATAATGCATGAATGCAACAGGATTGAACCAGGAAGATGGACACCAGATAAGAGGAGGAATTACAATCTTTTGGATGCAATAAGTAGGAACACAATCCAAGTATATCCAAAGAGCTGGGCAGCCATTATGACTACACTGGACAACGCTGGAATGTGGAGCTTAAGAGCGCTGACTCTCGAGAGGCAGTATCTGGGACAGCAGCTATATATCAGCGTACTCTCACCGGAGCGCTCTCTTCGCGATGAATACAACATTCCTGACAATACTCCGCTGTGTGGAATTGTCAAGGGTTTGCCTATGCCAAAACCCTACAGCGCGTGATTCAGCTTTTGAAGTTGAGCAAAGAATTTACAGTGGATGCATTAATGGAGGGCATATTCATGCCTATTGGAGAAAGAAACAAGAGTTGCGGATTTTATATTTGAAAACCGCCTAATTGAAAAAGAGAGGGAAAAAAAAAAAATAAAGAAATAGAGAAGAAGATTGAAAGCCAGTGAGATTTTGCACAGCCACCATTTTGTTGACAATACGTTTTGTGTTCTTAGTTTTTTGTTAAAGTATTATATAATTTATTTTCAAATCCATTGAATCAAAATAAATACAAATGGTTTCAATGTGTACAATTTGAGTACACTAAACAGGAATATGGTATAGATGGTTCTATATCATCTTAGCTTTGTACTAGTAATTGCAGTCAATGGCACATAAGAACAAATTGTGCTTTACACTATAAGATACAACAACTATATGCACAACGACTTATTTCCTTAATTTCAACGGATTTCGGGAGACGCAAAAATTGACTTCAACTCACAACCCCTCCTAATATTGTAGGTGGCAATAATATTATTAGGAATTTGAAAATGTGATATGGCGCGATATAAAGTATAGATCGCACAAATAAATAAGCAAGAACAAAATTTAAAAGAAAAGCAAACAAGAAGAAGAAATTGACAGATGAATCAAATATTTTATTAACAACTAATGGAGAGAAAAATAAAATTTCTACAATAATGTACTGTCTAAATTGAATGAAAAGTCTACTATTTATAGGGGAGATGTCTAAATCCTAGAAGTAACCTAAAATATGGAAACTATGTTAAAAATCGTGTAAAACCGAAAAAGAAGGAAAGAAATCCGCGGTCCATTGCTTGAGCGATAAGCGGGCGACAGCCTGTCGCTCAAGCGATAGGCGGGCGACAACCTCCCTGTTCCAAATTTGCTCCTCTCGCTTGAGCGTGAAGGGAGCGCGTCCGTCCAACGTCGTCAATTTACCTTTTTTTTTTCCTTCTTTTTGGACCCTATTTTGACGTCTTCAAGTCTAATACTCCACAACGTGAAACTCTAGACCCAATTTGGACCGAATTTGGGTTACAAAACCCAACAAATATCTTTACTACTCAATTTATTAGAGTTACCTTGTTCAATATGTTTCCTAAATGAACAAACATACTCGACCCTTAGTACCTCTGCTTGACGATGAGTCACGTTACCTTCTTCAACATATATACCAAGCAAATAAGCTTACTCCTTTCCGAAACCTAAACTTTTAACTTGAGTACGCGGTCCAGTTCGACAAAGTTCCCAGATACGAAGCTTTAAGGTTAATGATCTGTTTCAACGAGATGAGCAAATATCCCAACTACGACAGTAGTTTGTTCAAAACCTTACAAATACTTATACCTGGAACATTCCCCTTTCAAGCTGAACTTCAGATAAGTGATTTTTTTATGGTTTTTAATGGCTATTGAACACTGTACTTACTATAATCGAATACATTTAACTTGCTCGATCTGGATAAGATAAGTATAATCAACATATAGTGAATTGGATAGGGAAATAAAGCAAAGGACTGGGCAAGTGATGCACTGGATTTTACTCTTTCGTTTAGGATATCATTGCTAAAATTATGATACATTTGTATACACATCTTAAGGAAATTAAGAACCCGCAAAGGCAAGATATTCCATCTTGACTACCTTTTTCTTCTTAATAATATAATGTTGCAGGATAAGAATATGGAAAGAACATTCAGTTAACTTGGAATGCGAAGAGGAAACTTCGCATTTCTGACCTGAACTTGTTTTCACTCTGGAATGTTCAGTGATGAATCTACTCTGACTACAGGCATCTCCAAAGTTAGAATGATAGGAGGTCTTTCTCCTTGTAACTGTCATATTTAAACCCTTTCTCGTGTTAATTGTTGTTATACCATGATAGTGTTAGGTTTTATTATAATTAGCAAGTCTACGAACAAAAAAGACTGAAATTAATATGATGTGAAAGTCAAGGAGTAAGTTATAATTTGTATAAATTGAGTTATATAGGTTCTAGGATTCGAGTATGAAAAGAGGATAAAAACTGCGCCATAATTTCGCTAGCTCATAGGCATGTCTTCGCTTGAGCGGCAAAAACAGAAACATCGTCGCTTGCCTATCACCCTGTCCTCACTCGAGCGACAAACTACTGCTCGCCTGTTGCAAAGCTCTCACTTGAGCGATAGTGTCATTCGAAAAGTTTTAATTCACGTTTTTAAGGCTTTTTGTTCGGTGCATTCAACCCTAAACCTACAGTTTAAATACCAGCACGCCTCTAAATGTTTTTCTTGAAGGTTGAACATTGAAAGAACACATATTGCTTCATATCCACTTCATCAAATTCATCCATAGCTTTCAACTTTCGAAGTTTAATTTGTTCTTAGCAGTGAAAACATCGAATCCACTTACTCCAAATACCAACTTGCTTATTTCCTAAATATTTGTTGGAATTCTGAAGATCAAGGAAATGTGATTGAGGTTCCAGTTGTTGTTGGAGAATGCAGAGTTCTTCGTTGATCCACAGGAGATAGACGAATTCATAAAGTCCGGAGTTGGTGCAGGAGCACACAATTCATGAGGACTTTGAAAATTGTAATTGGGAGGTGGTGCAACAGCATGCAATCGAGGATGGCTGTAGGAATTGTAGTCAAGATGTCAGAAAATATTAGTGGTAGTCATGTCTGACGGACTGTAAGTTTAAATTCATTTATAGTGGATTTTTTACTGGCAAAGTACCCAAAGTATTTACCCAGTTAGCGTTTCTCCGTGGTCATTCTGTGTATTATTTACTGTTTTCACATAACTACAGTAGTTCAACATAAGAATATTGGATAGATTGATTAACTATAGAGAGATAATTAAAAGTGACTTGTTGCTTTTTAATTATTAGTTCTTTAATTCCGCATAATCATTTATTCGCCCCCTCTAGGTTTAATTTGGGTGGAACCTTGTAATTTCAATTGGTATAAGAGCCACATTTCGATTTCTGGTCCATAAATTAATCTAGATGAGTCAGTCACTATTTGTGCCTCTATTTTTTTACGAAAGCAACTATGCATAATGGAAGGTTCGAATGAGAACATTCCTTAAATCCTTAGATGAGCATATCTGGCTTAGTGTTGTGAATGGTTGGACTGCACCTAATTCTATGGTTAATAATGAAGTAATCCACACTCCCATTGCTAATTGGACAAGAGCGAACTTAGATAAATGCAACTGGAATAGTAAAGGGCTTCATGCTGTGTCTGTAGATGAGTTTAAGAGAGTGTCGATGAGTGAAATTGTGAAAGAAGTTTGGAATATTTTAGAGACCACATACGAGGGAACCAAAACCGTTAAGAACTCTAAACTACAGATGTTATCCTCTAGGTTTGAAGAAATTAGAATGAAGGACAATGAATTCTATGCAAAGCTTAATGACATAGTAAACTCTATCTTCAACCTAGGTGAGAAGATCACTAAGTCCAAAATAGTTCGAAAAGTCCTTAGATCCTTACCTGAGAGGTTTAGACCTAAGATTACAGCTATTTAAGAGAGTAAGGATTTAGATACAGTTAAGATAGAGGAACTTGTAGGATCACTTCAAACTTATGAACTCAACATATTCCAACCAAAGAAGGTTAAATCCATAGTCATGAACACCATTAGGGAAGAAGAGAGCGAGTCTATTGATGCTGAAACCTTTAGGGATGATGAAATAGTTTATTTCATTAAGAAATTCCAGAAAGTGATGAGAAGTAGGAGAAAACCTCAAGAAAGGAAAAATGGTATCCCCAGTAGATTCCAGAAAGATAAGCGTGATAAGAATAATCCTATGACTTCTAGTAAGAAAACTCAGTCAGTTAGATGCCATGAGTATCAGGGTTTTTGTCACTATATGAATGAATTTCCTAACTTTAAGAAGAATTTGAATAAAGGAAATAGTAAGGCATTAGCAGTGACTTTGACTGACGATGAATCAAATTCGAGTGTTCAGAGTGATACTTCTGACGGTAAGGATGAATAAAATTTATGGCTTTCACGTCTATAGCTAAGATTGAATCTGATAAGAAAAGTGAAAAGATGGAGAACATAGTGAGAACTTTGAGAAAGAATCTGAGGATAAGACTAATATTCATGAGTCTTATCGACATTTGTTTGAGAAGAGTCTTAAATTCAAGAAGGTCAATAAAGTCGTACTAAAAAAGGTTCATGAACTTGAAATAGAGAGACAAATATTCATAGCTGACTTTCAGGACTCTATCCAAAATCTGAGTGAGTTGAAACTTGTTGTTAATGAGAACTTAGAAGCTAAAGCTAAATCCTTAACGAGTGACCTAGAAAAATCTAATACTCAAATTCATTCCTTCTTGAGTGGTACTCAAAAATTCGATAATCTGTTAGAGATGAACAAGTCACTGGAAATAGACATGGTCTAGGATACGTTCAAAATGGTAATACTACAGCTAGCACATCCAAGACCACGTTTGTCCCAACTACCAACAAAGTTAGGAATATTGCTAATCTTGAACCCAAGGGCAAGAATGTTTTAGGATCAAGGCCTATTAGACAACTTAGGACCGATTGTCCTATAAATCAACGATAACCATCATGTAGCTCTAAACTTAGGTTTATTCCCACTTGTCACAATTGTGGTACACTGGGACACATAAGACCTAAGTGTCATAAACTTAATACTAGAAGTATAAGTCGGGATATCTCGAGCAATGTTAACTTTCTAACCAATCAGGTTAGCCACTTAACTAACTATGATTACATTTGCTTCTAAGAAGGTTTAGATTAAGAAAAATGATCTTCTTAGTCTAATGAACAATTGAATTTCTATGTAGCCCACGTTGTACTTAAAGCTCAAAATAACTCTATGTGGTATCTTGACAGTGCATATTTTAGATATATGTGTGGTAATAAAGCCTCTCTACTCTTGATGATTGGAATGGTTGTATGGTTACTTCTGGAGATGGGCTACTGCACCTATCCTAGGTAAAGGTACTGTTAATATATATGGATTACCTGTTATCTCAGATGTGCTGTATGTGAAAGGTTTAAAGTCCAATTGTTAAGCATTAGCCAAATACGTGAAGCTGATTTTGAGGTTAGTTTTGTCCAGAAAAGGTGTTGTGTATGATTCTACTGGTAACGTTGTCCTCGAAGGTGTAAGAACTTCTGACAATTTATATGGAGTTCTTCCTAATTCCAACTATGTGTGCAGTAGTGCCAAGATTGATGTGACTGAACTGTGGCATCAATGCCACGGTCATATGAACTATAAGAGTTTGTCTAAACTAGATAAGAAGGAACTTATTAATAGTTTATCTAAGCTTGAAAAAATTGAAAACACTCTATGTGGACCGTGTCAACAAGGTAAAAAATTTAGAGTAAATCATAAACAAACTTCTAAAATCTTGACAAACAAGCCGCTAGAATTACTCCAAATGGATTTAATGGGACCCTCTAGGACTGAGAGTCTTGGTGGTAAATACTATATTTTGATTGTGGTAGATAATTTTTCTTGATATATATAGATTGAGCTATTGAGAGAAAAATCTGAGGTATTCAGTCTTGTCATATCATTGTGCAAAAGGCTTAGAAATAAGAAAGATTTCACCGTAACTAGAATTCATAGTGATCATGGGAAAGAGTTTGAAAAATTTAATCTTGAGAACTTCTGCCTGGAGGAAGGAATCCAGCATGAGTTCTCCTTGCTGATCACTCCACAAAAAAATGGAGTAGTTGAGAGGAAAAATCGTGTGCTTCAAGAAATGGCTAGGACAATGCTTTATGGTAAGGGACTAACTATGCATTTTTGGGGTGAACCCATCAACACTGTGTATCACATAGTGAACGGGGTTTACCTTAGACCTAAAACTGGTAAGACATAGTACGAGATCTGGAATGGTAAAAGGCCTACTATCAAGTACTTTCGTGTGTTTGGCAGCAAGTGCTATATTCTAAGAGATAGAGAGAATTTGGGCAAGTTTGACTCCAGAAGTGATGAGAGAATTGTCCTAAGATATTCTATAAATAGTCGAGCCTATTAAGTATACAATTCTCGTACTTGGGTTGTGATGAAGTCCATCAATATCATGATAGATGATGCTTGTAGTGAGGGTAAGATTGGAAAGAGCTAGATCACTCAACTGTAGATCCCATCACGGTAACTGAACCTGGAGAAACTTCAATTTCTGATCCCTCACACGTTTCTAAATGTCTAGATACATCCAATAAGGAGTTCTCACTTGAAGATAAAACTAAACCTCCTAAGGAACCTTCATCTAGCGTTAAGTCTAAACATCCTAAGATAAATATTATTGGTAATTTAGATGAAGGGATGAGACTTCGTAAGAGAGTTTTAAACAACCTGACATTTGCTAGTTATGTGTCTCATATTGAGCCTAAGAAAGACGGAGATGCCATTAGTGATGAATGTTGGGTAAATGCAATGTATGATGAGCTAAATCAGTTTGTGAGAAACAACGTATGGTATTTAGTCCCTAGGCATGATGATTGTAATGTTATAGGTATTAAGTGGATATTTAAAAATAAAATCGATGATCAATGAATAAAATCGATGATCAAGGTACCATAACTAGGAATAAGGATAGGTTAGTTGTCCAAAGATATACTCAAGTTGAAGGGTTGACTTTGATTAGACATTTGCCCCAGTAGCTCGACTTGAATCCATTAGAATTCTTCTGACTGGTGCTTGCACTTTAGGATTCAAATTATATCAAATGGACATTAAGAGTTCTTTCTCAAATGGAATACTTCAAGAGGAAGCTTACATTGAACAACCTACAGGATTTATTGACCCTAAATTTCCTCATTATGTATATAAGCTAAATAAAGCTTTATATAGTCTTAAACATGCTCTTGGAGCTTGGCATGATAAACTAACTGTATATCTCGTGGAACATGATTTTTCAAAAAGTGGTGCAGATAGAACTTTATTCATTAGACACATTGAGGAAACCATCACCATAGTTCAGATTTATGTTGATGACATCATTTTTGGTTTTCATATTGATTCTCTTGCTCATAAATTCGTTGAATGCATGAAACAAGAATTTTAGATGAATATGGTTGGAGAATTAAATTACTTTCTTGATTTCCAAGTAAGATAAGCTGATGATGGGTTGTTCATATCTCAATCGAAGTATGCAAAAACCTTATCAAGCATTTTGGATTCAACAACAAAAAACTCACTAGAACCCCCAATGAGCACTAGTGTCAAGTTGGGTCACGATCCTACAGGTAAAAGTGTTGATCAGACACTATACATGAGTATGATAGGTAGTTTACTTTATCTAACTGCAAGTAGACCTGACATAGCTTTTAGTGTTGGATTATGTGCGTGATTTCAGGTTGATCGTAAGGAATCTCACCTGAGCGTCGTGAGACATATTATTAGATATGTTAATGGAACTATAGACTATGGAATCATGCACTCTCGGGATTCTAATCTTGACCTTGCTGGCTATTCCGATGTCGATTGGATTGGAAATGTCGATGATCGAAAAAGTACGTCCGGATGCTGTTTTTATGATGATACTAATCTTGTAGTTTGGATGAGTATGAAACAAAATTTTATCTCATTGTCCGTGATAGAGGCCGAATATATAGATGTAGGAAGTTACTACACTCAACTACTTTGGATGAAGCAGATGTTGAGTGATTATAGAGTTGAACAAGGTACTATAACTGTATTTTGTGATAATACTAGCGCCATTAATATTTTCAAAAATCTCGTTCAACACTCTCGAACCAAACATATTGATATACGACATCATCTTGTTCGAGATCTTGTAGAGAATCGTGTTGTAACTTTTGAGCACATCTCTACAGAGAATTAATTAACTGACCTATTTACCAAACTATTGGATGGTATTCGATTTGAATCTCTTAGGAAGGCTATTTGGTGTTAGTCTACCTCTTTAAATAGGTACTTTGTACTTTGGTGTATTCTCATGCTTTATCATTGAGTAACATTGACTTATGCATGCATCATATATTTTTTTTTTTTTAGGAAGAAATTTCATGCATATTTTTTATTTTATTTTATTTCATTTATTATTCTTTGTGTGTTTGACATTTTTTGTGTGTGCTTGGTGTATTAGTACTTTAAAATAAAAATTACAAAAAATATATATAATAAAAATAGAACATTGAAAAATAAAAATGCAGGAAATTGTTTTTACAGCATATTATATAATATACTTGATTTTGTTTGTTGTGATCAAACATGAGTTTAACCGATGAGTTGTAGCATAGTTTCCATTTCTGGTTTACGTTATTATGGGGTACTTAGTATATTGTCTTCATGTACCATCTGTACTACACACACTATGATATTGTTAATGAGACTCAACCTTATATGTGAGATTTGGAATGGTAATCACATGTTAGTAAAGCAACTTTGAACTTGAATTGACCTTATTTATTAGACCTAAACTCAAGTCTATCCCTGATAATAAAAGCTCAATGTCTTATGTTTTTCTTTCTTTGGAGCCTATTTGACTCGAGCAATTAAGCTTGCGAGATTTCTCATAACCTGGTGCATATGGTCAACTGACTTGGATTAGTCGACTTAAAGCTAGCTACATGGGTCATTTTAGTCGCTTAATAGAGAAGAGCCTGCATTTAAGATGTGAAAAATAATAATGTACTTAAAATATTGAAAGACGTGAAAA
>CAIGRN010199509.1:0-31194 GCA_903798345.1 Fraxinus anomala | reverse complement strand
CTCTTTTAATATAGTAGGCGATATAAAATTTCATTTAAAAATGTATTTCATTTTATTAATTTATAAATACGAATTATATAAATACGCGTAAAACTTTTGTTGCTTGCAAAAAGAAATTGTAGCAAGGGTTGTGGAGGTGATATTATTTGACTATCGTACGATTTAATGAACAATAAATTTACGATTTTACCCTTATCATTCCATTTTTTGGTTGTTAATGGCTCACGTTAAGGGTGTCTTTGATTGAAAAAAATTTCATGGAAAATGTTCTTTTTTAAATTCAAAATTTTGGAGTGTTTGATTTTTAGTGGTATATGGAGTAATCTAATCAGCGAGATTTTTTAAATTCACTTATATTGCAACAAGACATTTTGGTATTGAAAGCATATGAATTCATTGATCCATCATTTTTGTTATTTTTTCAACAAAACCTCTACGAATGTGAAGTATTTATTTTATACTGAAAATAAAGAAAAATACAAGTTTATAAAGAGGAAGCGTAAGCTAACATCCGACCAATGAAAAATGAACAAATCATTTTTTCTGTCAAAATTGTTTCTCAACAAACATTATTAGACGAGCCAAGACAGTTAATTTCATTGCTGAATAAAATCGATAATATGTGCAAGTCCCTGATAAGTCAATAATATTTGTGAGTTCGGAATGTTTGATTATAATTAATGTTTGGTTTTAAAAAGTAAATTTTTAGGAGAGGAAAATGAAATCGGTAAATTTTCTAGTCAGGAAATTTATTCTTTAAATAATTATAATAACGATACAATTTTCCATGAATTAGTACACACGCTTACATACACAAAGTATAATAAAGATGCCTGTAAAGTGGTCATGTACGTAGTTCCGACATAGGATTCACACGAGTGGCAACTTGTGTAAATAATAATCATTATACATATTACGGATTTTGGTCTACGGATTACCTACGTATACCGGTGGAAATCCAAGGAAGAATTTGACCTAAATTTAATAAAATAAAATCGGTACCGTTGACTTGGACTATTGACTTGTCTCCCCCCTCTAAAAACCGTTGATCTTGCACAATGCAATGATAGCAGGATCATCATTAAAACCAAAGTAACATAAATATTTGTACTCTGCCACATGTACAGAAATTTCATACGGATAAGTTGACAGTGCATGCTACGTACTTGTACAAAATCATTTGTATAAATAGGTTAATTGTAAATAAAATTTTGCTACGTGTTGGCATTTCGATGTACAACCCCTCTCACAATACGAGGCCCACAATTATTTTATTGATCGTGAACCCCCCTTTATTGTGAGAAGGGTGTACACCAAGTGAACCTTTATAAATGTTTCTATTTCTGCAGACCATTCTAGGTATCATTCTATTGACAACTTCGGTTAAATTTTAATATATTTGAATGAGTCCTATTTAACTATAATTAAGAATACATATAAATATTTGATGTCACATTTTGAGCTTTGGGCATGTTTTTATCAGGTTGTGAATCTATAGAAATGTAAAAAAATATTATAAATAATATTTGTCAGGGATTTAAGTAATTAGAGATAGAAGTGATGAGTTATCGTACTTTAATTTTTATATAGGAAAAGTACAGAAGAAACTTAGTAGGTTGTAAAATGTCCGATATTTGAAATAGAATGATTGGTGAATTTATATAGAAGAGAGATTGACGAGTTAATTAAACCATCACAACTCATAGTTTATATAGAGCTTTCCCAGAGTTTCCTATCGAGTCTTTTTTTATATGTAGATTGTTATGACTAATTTTAGTTTGTTGGGGGCACATTGACATTTAAATAAAAAAATCCTCTTTAATTACTTTATGATGATCATATAAACTTAACAACACCACCTTCGACGTAAATAAAGCTTACTTTTACTTTTTGACCAAACCATGTTTGTCTTAAAGTTCCAAATCATTATTAATCCATCCTGGTACAATGAAGTAATACTTAGTAGCATAAATGGTACTTCGTACCAGTTTAGATGACAATAGACTCGTCATTTCATTGTCTAATTAATAAAAAAAATGCAAGATAATTTAGTGGATAATGTAGAAGTGAGATTCACTATCACATAAATTTTTAAGTGCTAAGCTCCCATCCCAAAACAACACGTTTTAGTTCAATATGTGCCCAAGCCAAGAGAGGTGACTAATGAGGATAGGCTAGGTAATTTAGCCAAGCCTTGTTTGTGGAAATTAATTTATCCCCCTTCGTTTGCCTAAGCATTATAGTTGCAAGTTGGATTTCCATTTGAATTTGGTTGATTTCGACGGCTTTACTTAAGGGTGGACATGATTTCATATGGTTATAATTTGAAGAGAAATGAACTGAATCATGAATCAATGGTTTGATTCTAGTTTTATTTCTTAAATTTTCATACTTGCACTATATCCGTAAATTAGTAATATATATCTAAATAAAAAAAATTAAATATTCAACCAGTTCAAATTATCAATCATCAAGATTACAAAAATATAAACTAACAAACAAAATATATCCAGAATTTGAATGCACAAATACATTTTCTTTTTCATACAAAAGATTGTCTAGTAAGTAATAACAATGATTCAATAAACTAATTACAGCAATTTTGACGTCACACTTGAATTATGCAAAACTTTTATAGTCCATTTTTACATGCAACCATTAACTGCTTAATACTCTGTGAATGCTTATTGAATTTTCCTCTATTTGTAAATAACACATATAATTCATCAAACAATTAAGGTGAAAAAATAGTTTAAATGTTTTTAAGTGACTGGTCAATTCTATTTTTCGATC
This sequence comes from Fraxinus anomala, assembly GCA_903798345.1. Taxonomy (NCBI): domain Eukaryota; kingdom Viridiplantae; phylum Streptophyta; class Magnoliopsida; order Lamiales; family Oleaceae; genus Fraxinus; species Fraxinus anomala. The sequence goes on along the minus strand of CAIGRN010199509.1, from coordinate 28,401 downwards.
TTGAAAGAGTCTTATCCACTGATGTGATGAAATACGATGTAGGAGTCACTTGATTTTGTGCAAATTGAAAAAGAGTGAAAAAAAAAATTATTCAAATGAATACAAAATTAGGGAGTACACAATTAATGGGCTGTCTTTAATGATCCAAAATCGATTAATAAGTTGTCTCCAATTAATGGACCGTCTCTAAATAATACAAAATTATGGTTTCTACTAATTAATATATAGAAAAATAAAATAAAAAATCAAGCTTGGTTTTGTTTTTGATTATCAGTTCTAGAATTAGAATCGAACCAAAATCAGAATCAAATGATTCTTGGTAGGAAGAATCAAAGTCATTAATTTCTTTTGTAGAACCGAACCGAACCGAACGTTCGATTTTGATTTGGTTTGATTTAATTTGGTCGAAACATTTTGTCCACCCCTAACTTTACTTCAAATTACAACGAGCTTTCTCAATCTTTCTTGTCAAATCCTACCACATATGAAGTACATCATTAGATTTTTCTTTTGGATTGGGCTCATCTTGTTAACTTTTTCTTGTGTTGAACCGAGCTCAGTCTTCTTTGTCAATTTTTCTTTTATATAAAGGTTCTAAATCAACCTTCCCCTTTAATCACCTTTTGATATCATATAAGCTCAATATTACCACCTCAGTCAAAACATATTCTTACTTTTACTAGGCCTTTTTTAAAGTGCCATGTTATTACCAATACACTCTAAATACATATAAACAATGAATCTCATCTACACTAACGCGTTTCTTTCTTCAATCATGCTACGTTGTCAAATAAATTGTCAGAAAGGTGAACACAATGACACATGACATCTTATTATTGAACTGTTTAAAACACAATCAATTTTTTCATTCAATCATCTATTGCCACTTAACACTTTCGTCACCGTATCCATCAAAATCCTTCTAATAAATTGGCATAATCCCTCTTTATTTTGTTTCAAATGGGTCGAAGACAATAGAGCCGACTAAAAGAACAGGCTAGCTAATTTAGCCGAGCCTTTTAGTACTAATTAGTTTTTCCAAAATAGTCTCCCCTCTTCAACAGAGTCTGATTTTGGCCCATAAAATCACGAAGGCTGAAATTTCAATGTGAAATAAAAAACATCACCAATTATTCATTATGGATCAGATTTTTTGTCGGAAATGCAGAAGAGACGGAAAAAAAAGAAAAAGAAAAGAAAAGCCCCAAAACAAAAAGAAAACAAAAGGAAAAGCAAAAACCAGAAAAAGCAAACCAAAGAAGAAAGCGATTTGAGAGAAACACACCTGACCTCTCTCTCTCTCTCTCTCTCTCTCTCTCTCTCTCTTTCTCTCACTATACGTATAGAAAGAGAAATAAAAGAGAGAGAGAGAGAGACTCTCTGGTGATGGCGTGATTTACTTTTGCTTTTGTCTCAGACAGGAATCTTTGAAAATTGAAAGCTCCTCAAACAAAGAAAACATATTACTCTTAATTGCATTATTGACCCCAATCTATTTCTAATTAGTATATAAATCCTCAATCTTTTCATATTCTTGCATAATGTGTTCTCGACTTCCAAATTTCAATTAGAGAAATGATGTGTGCAGGGAAGTTTGACAGAATTTTGTACATGGAAACACTTAACAATTTTTCATTGGATATTGACAATAAAATAAAATAAAAAATCCAATCATACAAGTATTGTAAGTGCATCACCTATAAATCTGTCATATTTGACACACACACACACACACACACATATATATTTATTAAAATAATGAGTTTTTGAATAGTAAATTTTAAAAGAATGTGATTAAAAAGTAAAAAAAATTTTGATTCACGTGAAGAATATTTTATGATAAGAATGTGCGATTGAAAATGAATATGAAAGGAAAAAAAGGAAAGAATGATTGTCAAACAAAGGCTAAATTATCCGACTTTATGAAGTTATATTGTGTTCTTCAACTTGGATAGTTGCATGAACATTCGAAGTTGGACATATTTTCAAGCAATTCCTTTACTAATATCAATTTGAAACTGGACAAATTTTTATAGGAATTATGATACGTTCGAGTGAAAATACTTATTGTGAATGAAATTTTGACATTTTCTTTCATGGAGGACTCAATTTGATATAATATAATATTGGGAGTGAATTTGATCATTTCAAAGATTAGGTACTAACTTAATTTGTTGAATGATATTTAGCTGGGTCTATAATTAGCAACATTTGTAAATAATATTTTCCATTCGGGACATAAGGAAGGAATTTACATGAAGGGCAAAACAGTAATTTCTACTCGAAAAGAATGAACGGTAAGAGAATTTTAGAGAGAGAAAGTTTCGGTAAAATTTCTTTTTATTTCCTCTTCCTTTCTCTCTCTTCGCTTCACTCTCTTACTGTCCATTCGAGTACACGAAGTAAAGCTTTATCTCTCTGTTTCTTTCTCTATAACATACAGATTCTTGCACAGTTATACAGATTTTTGGGAGTTTTTGTGCTTACACTGTGTGTAAAATGCAAGATGAAGTGAAATGAGCAGCTGTGGGTTGAGTGTAAACAACCACCTTCAACGGTTATGAATCCTACGGCTGCAGACCCGACAGCGCCGCCGCCGCAGCCGCCACAGCCACCGCGTTCTTCCTTCAGTTGTGACCGCCATCCAGATGAGCAATTTACTGGGTTTTGCCCTTCCTGCCTCTGCGAACGGCTCACCACCTTAGATCAATCCTCCTCCAATACGCCCTCCTCCTCTCGACGCCCCTCGTCCGCCACCGCCGCCGCCATTAAATCTTTGTTTTCGTCTTCATCTTCCAACAAACCGCCGCCAGCACCTAAAACTACCAGCTCCAAATCCACCTCATTTTTTCCCGAACTCCGGCGAACGAAATCCTTTTCCGCCTCCAAAAATGAAGCTTTAGGCCTCTTTTTTGAGCCCCAGAGAAAATCTTGTGACGTTAGGGCGCGTAACACTAACACCCTCGGGTCACTCTTTACTATTGACGACGTTAATAAAACCGCTAATAAAGCCTCTTCTTCTTCCCAAAACCACTCACAATATTGTCAGAGCAGCAAGCAATGCGAGTCTTTTGTTGCCAATAAACCCGTTCTCGAGGAGCCCGAAAATGGAGATGATGAAGAGTTTATAGAACCTGAAAACATAGAAGATTTTGCTTCTGCTGGTGAGGACAATGACGATGACGATGGTGATGAAATTGTTCCAGTTCGGGATACCCATTTGGAGAATCTTGGAATCTCCCTTGAAATAGAGGCGAACAATTCTGAAATTATAGAAGAAGAAGTTGTGAGTGTTAACAATTTGAAGCCAATGAAGGATCATATAGATCTTGATACACAGGTCAAGAAGAGTTCTGGAGGGGGGTTTTGGGCTGCGGCCTCAGTTTTTAGTAAGAAATGGCAAAACTGGAGGCGCAAGCAGAAGATGAAAAAGCAGGATGATGGCGAAAACTCGGGCACATTGCCTGTGCAGAAACCAATTTCCAGGCGTTACAGAGAGACTCAATCTGAGATTGCTGATTACGGGTTTGGGAGAAGGTCTTGTGATACTGATCCGAGGTTTTCGCTAGATGCTGGAACTGGGAGAATCAGCATTGATGATCCTAGGTACTCTTTCGAAGAGCCTCGGGCATCATGGGATGGGTACTTGATCGGAAGGAGTTTTCCGAGGGTACCACCGATGGTTTCTGTAATGGAGGATGCTCCTGCTGTCCATGTATCGCGGTCTGATATGCAGATTCCGGTAGAGGAGCCAACAATGATGACTGTGAATGGCGTTAATAAGGATGAGAGTGTGCCTGGAGGATCGACACAGACTCGGGAATACTATACAGACTCTTCCTCGAGGAGGAGGAAGAGTCTTGATAGGTCTAGTTCCATTAGGAAGACCGCGGCTGCTGTGGTGGCAGAGATTGATGAGTTGAAGGCAGTTTCTAATGCTAAGGTTTCTCCAACTACTGCAGATTACTTTCATGGGGCTAAGGTATTGGTAGGAGAGCGAGACCTGAGGGACTCGAATTCGAATTCTTTAAGGAACTCAAATTCGAATTCTTTGAGGGATGAATGCTCTGAGGCACTTGAGTTGAGTAATGGGCTTAGGAGTAACAGTTCGGTGTTAGGGAACGGGGAGCGAAAGGAATCGAAAAAGTCAAGGAGCTGGAGTTGGAAAATATGGGGTCTTATACACCGGCGTGGTGGTGGAAACAAAGATGAGGATGATGATAGGTATAGTAGAATTAACGGGGTGGAGAGGTCATTGTCAGAGTCTTGGCAGGATTTGAGGAACGAGCAGAATGCTGATCTCAGAGGAGGATTGAATAGGAATGTATTTCGGAGCAATAGTAGTGTGAGCTGGAGGAATTCGAGTCACATTGGGGGATCATTTGGGAGTACAAGGAAACCGGTTGTTGACATGAACGGGAATGGGAAGAAGAAAAGGGATGAGTTTGTGTTAGAGAGGAATCGGAGTGCAAGATACTCGCCTAACCATTTCGATAATGGGCTTTTACGATTCTACCTAACGCCTATGAGGGGCAGCCGGAGAGGCGGACAAGGGAAAATAAAGCCAAATAATTCACATTCGATTGCAAGAAGCGTCCTGCGGCTGTATTGAGATCCGAGGTCTTCAAGCTGTTCTTTTAGTTTTGAAGTTAATTTTGCTGCATTTGTTGTGCAAACATGCTCTTTGGAATCTTGATATTATCTTACAGTGCATTGATCTGGATGCTATTCTACTTATCTTAATAATGAGAAAAATCCCATGTTTCTTTGCAATCCTTAATACAGTCTCTTTTTCATTTGTGTTGAGATTTCAACTGTCTTATTTGGCTATACCTGCATATGATATCCGAGCTGATTCGTTCTATTCTTGTTCTTGATACGACTACGCAAGCACATAGTTTTTACTAGACTTTGTCTGGTTTTTAATTCTTAGCTGATTAAATGGATATCAACTTTTCTCGTTTCTTGAGCCTGCTTTAGTATTAATCTGCTTTTTGATTGGAAGTTCACAAGGGCGTAATTTTCGGTTCAAAGCATGAATAGAAAGACATCAGTATAGTGATGGCACAATCAGGTCCCAGTGGGAGTTAAAAGTTCCCTAAATGAACCAGCTGAACTTGTGTAGAGAAACAATCTCCTAAGCACTGATTATCTAAACCTGGTCGAGTTGTTGAAATTTGTGTTCAGACATCTTGATAACATAGGGTGCTAGTTTGAGTAATGATTGTGTGCACAGGTTGGTGTAGGAGAAGCTCTTTGTTAGTCCTATTCACTTAAACAAACAAAACATAGTGGATTTCCCACCAGAAAAGGAAAATAATGATTAGTGTGTGTAATGGACAAAAATATCTCATTTTTCTTGGTTTAAAAGGAAATTGCACCAACTCAAAGCCTATTTATCTCAATCGGCGTGTGTGTGGCGCGTGTGTGTATACATGCCCATATACGTATCTGTAACTGTGTATGTACCATCTTAATATGTTCTTTTCTCTATCCAGATAAGGCCATTCAACCTTCAAGATGTATTGGAACTTTCTTACCCTCTTGGTACTGCTTGAAGATTGAGGTGAGTCCGGGTTTGCAGAATTTCTGGGACTCGGATTTCTCAGGGTCAGTTGTTGGAAGCTGTGAAAAGATTTCCCGGTTGAATGAATATGAAAAATGCAAGTTAAGTCGAACGCTGTGAAATCAGTAAAGTGCTCGTCATGGCTGCAGTCGTACATTTTCTGAGGTTGATTTCCACGTTTCGTATTTCTTATTTTCTTCAAAATCCTGGTTTCAATTCTACTGGATGTAGTGATTGTTCATGGCGAAGCCCGTGCATAAACTGTGCTAATGCTTCAAAAGCTCTCAAACTTTGTCAAAAATCGAAATACATGTCTGAAATGCAATTGAATTAAGACTAAGTCATATTTCTTGAATTGGTGGGTATATATCCGTTATAGTAGTTGGTTAATGATAAATTATATATTGGTAGATTTGTTGAAATGAAAGTTTGTCTTTGTTTTCCCCTTTCTTCTTGGTTGGGAGGTTCATAGCGAGTGTGAAAAGTGCAAAATAAATTTCTATTACGCCTTAAAACCGAGGTTCAAGAAGAAGCCACACCTCAAAACCGAGGCTTGAAAAGAAGCCCAAATAGACCCACACTCCGCGTCATAAAAAATCGAACTGAAGTCATATGCAAATATGATGAATCGATGCCTCGCTCAAAAGGAGAGATCTCCAACAAAGATGTCATGAATAAGAAGATCGACTTAAAGGAGGCCACTGAAGAAGTGGCCTTAAATAAATTGACATTTTAAAAGGGCGAGGTCTCCAATGAAGAGACCATGAATAATAAGATCCCTTTAAAAGGGGGAACCCGTTGAAGAAGCGACCTTGAATAAGTAAACCCTCTGAAAGGGGGAGGTCTCCAACGAAGAGGCTATGAATAACAAGACCTCCTTAAAAAGGGGAGGTCGCGGAAAAAGTGACATTAAATAAGTAGACCCCCTAAAAGGAGAGGTCTCCAACTAATATACCACGAATGAGAAGACTCCCTGAAAATGGGGAGGTTGCTAAAGAAGTGGTTTTGAATGAATAGATCTCATGAAAGGGGGAAGTCTCCAACGAAGAGACCAAGCATGAGAAGATCCCTCGAAAAGGAGAAGGCCGCTAAGAAGTGGTTTTGAATAAGTAGACCCCCTAAAAGGAGAAGGTCTCTAAATAAAAGGTCATGAATAAGAAGGTCATGAATAAGAAGACTGTCTGAAAAGGGGGAGGCTGCTAAAGAAATGTCATTGAATAAATAAATCCCCTGAAAGTGGGAGGTCTCCAACGAATAGGCCATGAATAAGAGGATCCCCTGAGAAGAAAGAGGCCGCTGAAGAAGTGACTTTGAATAAGTAAACCCCCTAAAAGTGGGAGGTCTCCGAAAAAGAGATTATTAATAAGACTCCCTGAAAAGGGAAAGGTCGCTGAAAAATTGGGCTCGAATAAGGAGACCCCCTAAAGGGAGGTCTTTAATGAGAGGCTATTGAAAGACCTTTTTATAAAGGAGAGACCTTTAAAGAATATGCCGTGAAGGAAGCAACATTGAAGAAGGGCGTCTCTATCAATTGATAAGTAAAAAAATTTCAAATTGAAGGAGAACAACGCAAAAGAAGAGAAAATGACTAAAATCATACAAAAATGTGAAATTAGGGATTGAAGTGTAGATGTTTTGAAAGTTGAAAGATTTTGAATGCAATTTATCAAGGGTATGATTGAAATAAAAGTCAAAATATGAGAATCAAAATATACAAGGTCAAAAGTTGAAGGACCTATGTGTGGAATACCCGAAGGACTTGAAGGTAATTTTCATATTTGGCCTATGCACAAGCATGACCTTTCACATATTCATGTAAGGCATCATCTTCGCCTATGCGTCAGCCCCCATGGATGAACCATCCACTATGGGAATCTTTGACATAGATAAGCCACTTCCATGCAAAGCAGTAATCCATTTCGAAATGAGAGGTGAGAAGCACCCCAGTGGAGGCTTGCCTAATATACCTATAAAGATAAAATCTATGGATGAAGTTGAACACCATGGGAGAAGCCACTGTATGGATGAATTATTCACTATGTAGGAAAGCATGAGCGCCTCGGAGAAGAGGTAGATTCTAAAAGGGACCACCTCCAAATTCTTTAAGGTTGACATCATAAGCCTCCAGTGGATGAAACTAATCATCATGAGGGAAACATTTGCATAGATGAACCATCCACCATGTAGGAAATCATGAGCGCATCATAGAAGAGATGGACCTAAAAGGGACCACCTCCAAATTCTCCAAGGTTGATATCATATACCTCCCTTGGATGAACTATTAGACAAGCATTTGCTGGATGAACCATCCTTCATATTTTCGTACGAGCGCCTTCGGGAAAGAGGTAGATCCCGAAAGGGACCACCTCCATAATCTCTAAGGTTGACATCATGAGCCTCCCATGGATGAAACTGATCATCATGGGAAAATCTTCTACATGGATATATCATCCACCATGTAAGGAAGCATGAGTGCTTCAGAGAAGAGGTGGATCCTAAAAGGGAAGTACCTCCAAATTCTCTAAGGTTAACATCATGAGACTCCCATGGATGAAACTGATCATCATGGGATAAGTCTCTGCATGGATATACCATACACTATGTAGGGAGGCATGAACGTCTCGGAGAAGATGTGGATTTTAAAAAAGGCTACCTCCAAATTCTCTTAGGTTGACATCACGAGCCTCCTATGGATGAAAGTGATCATCATGGGAGAAGCCTCTGTATGGATATACCATCCACCATGTAGGAAAGCAAGTGCGTCTCGAAGAAGAGGTGGATCCCAAAAGGGACCACCTCCAAATTCTCTGAGGTTAACATCATGAGACTCTTATGGATGAAGCTGATCATCATAGGAGAAGTCTCTACATGGACGAACCATCCACCATGTAGGGAAGCATGAGCGCTTCGGAGAAAAGGTAGATCCAGGGACCACCGCCAAATTCTCTAAGGTTGATATCATGAGCCCCTCGTGGATGAAGTTGCTCATCATAGGAGAAGCCTCTATATAGATGAACCATCCACCATGTAGGGAAATATGAGCGTCTTAGAGAAAAGGTGGATCCCAAAAAGGGATTACCTTCAAATTCTTTGAAGTTGACATCATAAGCCTCTCATGGATGAAGCTGATCATCGTGGAAGAACCTTCTTCATGGATGAACCATCCATCATGTAGAGAAGTAAGAGTGTCTCGAAAAACAGTTGGATCCCAAAAAAGGATTACCTCCGAATTCTCTAAAGTTGACATCATATGCCTCTCATGGATGAAGCTAAAAATTATGGGTGAACTCTCTGTATTGATAAACCATCTTCCATGTAGGGAAACTTGAACGCTTTTGAAGGAGCGTTAAAAAAATGAGCTTACATTCAAACCTTCGAAGATGACCCTAAAAACGCTTTATCTTTACTTCAGCATAAACATCAAATTTTAGCAAACTAAAGCAGTATTTTAGTCTCTTCAGAATAACTCAACATTCAAGCCTTCTACAAAAATTAAAGGCTTTCAATGAAAGTATAATAGGAAGCAAGACCACCAAGTCAAGCAAATGACATGCCATATCAGAATATTACTTTTCAAAATAAAAAGTCAACGCATGACATAGATAATCACATATAGACTTAGGGAACTATTATTACGCCTCAATATCGAGGCTGAAGAAGAAGCCCACATCTCAAAATCGAGGCGAAAAAAGAAGTCTAAACAAAAGCCCACACTCCGCGTCATAAAAAATGAATCGAAGTCATAGATAAAGATGACGAATTGACGCCTCGCCTAAAGTACCATGTATAAGAAAAAGCTCCATGGTTGAAGCGAGGTGCTATCTACTTCAAAACAATAATAGAAAGGTGATCCATTACTTCATCTGAAGCACTGTCTAAGTGGTTGAACATCTGAAATCGAAGCACTATATAAGAAGCTAAAGAAGAAGCTGAAGCTCTCTGTCCGAAAGCTCTTGACACCGAAAACCTCCAATATGAAACTCCCTTTGGCCAAAACCCTCACTCCAATCAGAAACTCCCTTTGACTGAAGCCCTTGCTGTCTTTTAGAGAATCAGCAGGTAATCTTTAAGAATAATTGATGTAACGCTTGTAATAATGAATGTCAGGATTGTCAGTCGGGGATATAGGATGACTAACCCGTTATAAATTTATTAAATGCACAGCAGACTGAGTGATGCGAGAGTTCGATTTGGGAGATGAGGCCACGTGGTTCTTATCCAACGGCTATCACTTCAGTCAAAATTCTATAAATAAGCAATTTTTGTAACGTTTGAATCTAATGTAACTCTTTACACTTCAAACCATACTCTATCTTCTCTCTTGCTTATTTTCACTTTGGTTGAGTTATTTGTGATTGTTAGTTAAATATGCAATCACCTTTGATCATATTGTCGGTGCTCGAATATTTTTGTCTCGTGTCATAGAGCATCTTTCACGTCCATAAATGCTACCCTTCTCCGTCTGAATTTCCGGTCAAAACGTGTTGAGATTTGCTTGCGTGGACATGAGTGGGCTTGACATCTGTTGTTCACGTAACCATTACGAAAAATGGGATCAATAACTTCTACATGAAAAAAACAGTAGCTTATAAGTATGCTCAACCTTGCACGAAGATGATCGAATTGAAAAATGAACTATAACGCTACCGTAACACAGCCGAAGACGCAAGACATACTCAAATACCATTTTCTCATAATATTTCCTGTCGTCGATCAAGTCCCAATACAAGTGAATGCTTAATACGTCACTATAAGTAAATTCATAGTCGGTACAATATGAAGCTCTAAGAGCCGCCACTCGGTTTTATGAATATTATAAACCAAAACTACCCTTCTTATAAAATATTACGAAAGAAAACGCGTATAAAAGGACAAAAACATTTTGAAAAAGTAACAGAAGTGGTGACAGCAGCAAACTATATGAAAATCAACAAGAATAAAAGTTATTAGCAGCTAGGGTTCTTTTGAGTTCATATTTTGATCGAGTTATAAATGACATTAAAGTCAAAAAGTTGCAAGAAAAACATCCCAACATGCTTTTGGTCAAGTGGATAAAAAAGAAGACATGCAAGAAAAATAGACAAATAGGCTCGTAATCCGATGCCATGTCAAGCTCCCATAATTAACCTTGTGAAATTAAAAATAAGTTTGCGAAACAAATATTCTTAGACTAAAATTGCACTCTACGACCATCATACATTACTCACTATTTGAATTGAAGATGACTTTGATCCATCTACCTAGAAACTTCTTGCTAGCTTTCACTTGATGATTGTCCATTGTATATGTGTTAACATAAGCCCTTCTGCTAAGGCTGTGCTGGTTTCGTCGGAATTTTTATTTACATACATTGGACGACTGCTTGATCGTCGCTCGAGCGGTTGTCACGCGCTCACCTGAATCCGCCCTAACTCACTCGAATTTTTGGATCCGTCACTGGCTAAGGCTAAACTTGTGAACCGTACTTGAGCTGCCTCATAAAGTCGGTCTTGAAAACTTGAAGGCCCTTTCAATAAATATAAAAAAGGCATTCATCTCGAGCTAATTATTTGATTAGATGGGGGTGACTTGTGGCATGTACACTTCTTGGTCACATCTCCCGGTTGTTCTTTTGCCGCGATTGCCAATTCCTCTCCTGCTTTGGAATTTGTCCTAATCCCTGTCTTGACAGTAGATATGGAGGACTTTTCCTTATTTCTTGTTAGAAATAACATTCGATATGTTTAATGTGTGTATACAATGATGTGCATGTTTGGCATAAAAAGTTATAAATGGAAGTTCGGCATTACTAATTAATATGACCATGCAGTTTGGCAGTAGACTTGGATCGGCAATTTCCGTGCCCAGATTCAATCAGTAGACTTAAAGAAAATCACAAAAGCATTTGTTTTTTTGATGTCCCTAATTAAAGAAACTAATTTAGAAGGCATGATCTATATTTTCTGTACAGCTTTTATTTACATAGAACACATCATCAAATTTAAGCTTTCTCTGAATCTTAATTAGCACCAAGTCGAGTCACAAACTGAAGATCTAAAAGTCAGTTGAAAAATATAATACCTCTTGTTCCATCAATATAGACAGTAACAAAATCATTTTCAAGCAATCTGGGTTCAAGTTCTTTACTAAGAAATGTTACAAGAAAATATAGGGTCAGAATTCCACCATGTTTCATAGTTTTGTACAGACATGTAAAATGCAGGAATAAGAATTATACCCATAATACACGAGAACATAAATCTATCTACTTTGTTGGGTGCACACGATCAGTAGTATGCATGGCTATTACAATGTGAAGCAGAAAACAAAATTGTCAATTCTTTCTCATGATTGCTTTCAGAACCGTTAAAGAAATCCAGTGCATGTTCTTTAGCAGGGATTGCAGTGAGGACTGACCAAGATAGACGACGCTTGAAAGAAAACTGGAGAGAAAGGCAACTTAATGTGCCAAATCGTCCACCTTATCTGGTTGCAACGGACTTGATCAAACTCTAACTGAAATGCTGATGTATTTCCTGTATAACCAAGAAAAACATTTGTGAGGTAAGCCCAGAAGGGAAAAAGGGTGACTAGAAAAATAAGGCTAAATAACAAACCTTCTAATGAGACCATAGCCATGGTGTCAGATATTGTGAACTCCTAGTGACTAAGAAGCCACACGCAAATATCGAGTCTTGATGGCTTTTTTTCCCTTTACATCTCTTTTGCAAACCCATAGAATTGAAGTCCTCCACCTCGTCATCATCAGAATCAACTTGTTTTAGGGTTGACCTTGTCTGCATGCTCAAGCACTGCAGAATAATGACATTGAAATAGTAACCGATGATCGTTTCCTTGGACTTGGTTGGAAAATACTTAGAAGATTGTTTCAAAAAGTTCTTTTCATTCGATTGTGGTTTCATTTTCACCAATGATATGAAACTTTGCTGTTCCTTTGATGTCTACGATTTTGAAACTTGTTCACCCATCTCATCGAACTTCCATCCAAAGAAAGCAGGGCCAAGATCTCGTTGAAGAAGTTGCCCCCTTCAAGAATGTGGTGTCTAATGTAGTCAACAGATCCTGGTGTGACACATCTACAAGGGCCAGGTCTCCATTTTTCATTCATTCTCCCTCTGGTTTTCACAGTCCCAACTTCAATGGGCCACACTTTGGTGCCCAACCACCTTAAATCCCGAAAGTCATTCTTAAATACACCAATAAGAAGGCTCTTCTCCACTGGTCCATTCCACTCGTGAACATTAGCCTGGAATCGAGGCCCAACTAGAACAACTTTTCTTTGAAGATGATCACAAATGAAGCTTGGTAACCTGATTGATGGGAAAGGTGGTTGAAGTTGCCTCCTATCTGGCCTGTCCAATGTGCCTGAATCTGAAATGTGAATTACAACATAAAGATTCAATGATGTTACCTCATTGGGAGTCTGGTTTTCGGACCTCAATGGATCTGAAACATTCATAGATTCATCAGTATCTACTACATGAGGTATATCTTTACTGGGTGGATTTCAATCTATTAAATCATCAAGGAAGTATAATTCTATAGATAGCTGTTCCTCAGGCAATGTATCATCAAATGTCATTAAACTGCCTGAACTATGTGACTTACAATTTTTCTTGTCAAAAGTCTCAGTAGGGTGAACTGAATTGAGCGAGCATGCAACAGAAGAGGCATGGGGTGACTGTCCTCTACTCAATTTCACGCCATTTTGTTTAGGAACCACATTTCCAGGAGTTGTTCTCAGCTCATCTTTAACAAATTCCTGCAGTTTTCGCTTTCTCTGTGGAATAGATAAGCAATCATGACATTGCTTAATACCATGATATAAGGTTTAAAAGAAAATAGAGTAAACAACACTTCAGATTAAGAAAATTTGATTATATTTTTAAGGAAAGAGAAGCACTATAAAAGAAAAAAGGGAATTATAATATTATTATACATATCCACACAACACTTCATCTCCCTAATGCGTGAAAGCTAAAGAGACTTCTCTTTCACAAAACTTATTTGTCTTCTCCATATGCTGAAAGAAAGTTAAAATAAAAATTTAATGCTCTACAAATTTGTTCTGAAAGATATATATGACAAATTGAGGTTCCTTAGGAAAACTCTAAATTATAGAAATGAGAGTTAAGATGTCACTTGAAGGAATCAATCTAAAGAGAACCCCAGCTTAGAGGTTTGTCTGTGAACCTGTTGATTGAGGACAGGAATATCATTGAAGAATAATATACACGCTCATTCTCTATAATTATTCTCCACTAGCAATGGTGCCTTCTCCTTTCCCTTCCCCTTCTGTGTGAAGATGGGGAAAAAAAACAAAAACAAAAGGCCCCACAAAATGCTCCAGGCTATATAACATAGGTCAAAAAGTTGAGACCAGTAATAAAAAGTCCACAAAAGAAAAGACTAATGGGCGCATGCCTGAGCCATAGCCTTAAGGCAAAAGCCTCAATTGGTGGAGACAGAAATCTTAAGGAATGGTACTCAAGGCGGATGGTTCGAGGTATTTAACAAAAGCCTCACATGAGGCGCGCCTTGTATATCTTTTATCCACACATTTCGTGACACTCATAACTTACTACCTACTTATTATCTACACATTCTATAGGACTCGCTGCTTTTAAGTACTTAAAAACAATATGAACAAGCACTTACATTTCTAAGCATTAATTTTTATTAAGATTCCTCTTCATTCGGACAAGAAAACTAATTCTTTTGTACCACGAAGTTGAACCGTTTAAAGATGCATATATAACAACCAAATCCCAATAATTTTTTTCTTTTCTTTTTCCTTTTTTTTCAACTAGGAATAGTTTTTCTTAAAAGCTAAAACAATAGCACTATGTGTATTGCTCAAGACACTAGAAGATTAAAAAATAGAAAGTTAAATAAGCCCATATTTGGTAACCATTCTTTTAAAACTCTATTTTTCTCATACTCATTTTCAACAATACATTTTTACGATAGAATATTTTTCATCTAAACCAAAAACTTTTTCCTACTTTTTAACTACACATTCTCCAAAAATTTACTATTCAAAAACTCATTCTTCTCAAAAAAATAGCTATCAAACAGGGGCTAAATATAGTGCCCAATGGCCACATTGTATCAAGTTTTTAGACAAGTCTATATTGAAGTCAGCTTGTTTAATAACCCAGTAACTTTTACACTCATTAAAAGCAGTTCTGCTTTTTCTAAACAATGTTCCAAGTCTAAACACAAAGGATCCAATAAGAAAACATTCATATCTTGTGTAGTAAACAATGGCGATCATAGACGAGCAACACAAATAACAAGCTAAATATATATAAATTACAGATAACATAGCTTGTGAAAAATAAGATAATGCTTAGGACTTGTCCAAGGAATTTCAGAATCAGTAAGTGCCATGACTTTTCGCAGCCTAAGAATCTGATCACACAGGGGCTGAATTTTATCCTGCGAAAATTCTTGCTTACAAGGATCCAGAGTAATTACATTTAGCTGAGATAACATTTCTGCCTCATAATATTTACCAAAAATTGAATTTACATGCCAAGCCTCAATGTCTTTATCTTTGCCCAAAGGACCTTTAACATTTTTCTTCCCCTTGTCACCCTGTTTTCTTCCCATCCCTTTTCCCCCTCGAATTTAAACCTGAAAACAGAGATTTATTTCAACAATTCAAGTTCAAAAATCTTAATTCCAAGCCTGAAACAGAATTTGTTTTCATATTAGATTCTTAGTTTCTAATTTGCTTTCATTTTTCCCCAAAACTGAAGATTCGTTGCGACATTATGGCAAACGCATACATGATTGCATAATCATCTCTCTAACTAGCTTAAGCACAGGGAATGACAGTGGGAGCACAAGAGGCATCGAACAAAATTCATATGAATTCATATCTTCATTTACTAAAAATGGTTTTTAAGGCAAGTTGTGGACGGGACTGGATGGTGGGGGAGTGGGCGGAGAAAGGCGGGGGAGGGGAGGGAGACGGGAGAATGCAAGGAGAAAGAAAAAAAAGTTGATTTTTTTTATTTTTTATTTTTCAATATGAAATTAGAGTAGAAGGGACTTTCAATAAATTGTGATGACTAAGTGCCGTTTGGATTCCATTATGAAAAATCCATTGCAATAATCGACATTTCAATCGAGTCGATTTAGTTATGGATTGAACCTAGATTTTTATCTTTTTCCTTCGCCGAGCTAATGTATCTTGAGAATGGATCAATGGATTTTAATGTATTTAAAAATTGTGAAAATCATTTAACACACCACCAAATACTTAGTTTGATGGATATGAACTTGCAAAAAAGTAATGAAAGTGAATGCATTGTATGATGACGCATTTCAATCAAATGCTCCACATCGTGGATCAAATCGGCAACCTAGGTGCATATGAACTATAAAATTTGCAAAGCAGCCCTAATAAAACCAAATATCCAAAGGATTCATCGATCTATGTCAATTATACAAATATCGACCAAACACCTAACCCTAAAATAGAACGATGGTTAATTTGATGACTCTTGCATCACTACCTGCAGAAGAAACATAGCTATCCATTATCAATATATAGAAATCTTAAGCAACTTTTAAATTTGCTTACAATTGTTTTTGTACCAATGTGTGCTCGATTTTGTTCAATTATACAAGTATCAATGCAATACCAAACCCTAGAACAGAACAAGGTTAAATTACCTCTTGATCTACTGCACATGCTTGTGCATGTAGGAGGTGGGAACTGTCGACATCCCATGTACCCATGCAATCAGGGGCGGACCCAGTGCAGGCATATGCTTGCAGCCATCCCATCGCCCATGTTTGCAAAAAAAAAAAAAAAATTCTGAAACAGGCCAAATAATTAACAGACCTTTCCCTTAATCCTTAACAGACCTTTCCCTTTATATAACAAACCTTTTCCCTTTAACAGACAATCCCCACAGCCCAGGTTTAAATTATTATTATTATTTTTTTTTTTTTGAAATGGGCCAAATATAATTCAATATAACTATTAAAAAATTTTGAAATGGGAGGCGGGCCATATAATTTATAATTGTGACTCTAGTCTTCCAATTTCAAAACATGTGTTGGATAGTGTGATTAATTTGAATTCTATGTCATGCTTCAAAATCTTAATTATGCATTTTCTTTATCTTAAATTAACACTTGTTTATTTTATAGTGAAAACAGTTATGAAAAGATTTTATAAAAGAAAATCCCTTGTGAAGATAAATTGTGTAATTGGATTGGAGATGAGTGGATGAATGATAGCCTTAAAAATTGTGATTATATAAAGATATCAAAGTATGAAAATTCGTAAAGAACAATTGTAAGGTATTTCATTTTTAGTATAATGTTTGTGTTATAATGTTATTATTTTTTATACCTTTGCTAATATCGCATGCACTGGGAAAACTTCCCGTGTCCGCCCCTGCATGCAATGGCGGATATAAAAGATAGCGAGGATGAGCCAATAGAGTATGTGCATGATTGCTACGCAACATTCTCGACTTGTTATAATAATATTTTGAATGCAAACAATAGGAAGATGTTGTGACATTGTGTTGATTCCTAAACAATCCTGTCACTAGGGTGGTATATTACTTAAAGAGGCAGAAAGCAAACTGAGAGGATGAGGCAATTAGAGAAAAATGTCATATCTCATAATGGAGCCACATCAAAACATCCCCTTAGAAGGAGGGCAAAACAAGGAGGACAACGAGTAGGAGAAGTGGACATTTGGGCTCCAGAAGGATTTCGGGTTGCTCATATTTTACGAGAGATGCTTGTAGATTTGATAATATTAGAGTGCAGGAAAAAGGGGAAAGCCCAACTTAATGCAAAATGGCTCGTTGCAGAGCAGGCATAAAGCATGAAATTCTGCCTAAGTTTGATGTGAAAAAGATGACTTGTAGTGTTTATGGCTAACCATACACGACAGATCTGATGCACCAGTGCAGGTATGAGATGTTTCTTTCTTCTTCATTTGTGAAATTACACATAAGTTTCAATTGATTTACTTCTTGTTTCACAAGATTGGTATAGAGATGATGAGGGGACTCTAATCGCTAATAGGTCAAGTCAGAATGCAAATAGCAGTGTAAAAATAAATAAGAATTATGCTTGCTGCTTTTAGTGCATGCTGGGTTGCTGATTTGTGTTATGATCTTTTTTGGTTTGAGCTTATTGATTCTCTGCTTCCTGCTTTCTATTTTCTTGTTTTGATTTGTTCTTGTTCATACCTTGTCCAAAAGATAGAACCTAGGCAACTAATCTTGAGCCTAAATATACACCAGGACAGTAGAATATCAAAAAAACCCCATTCATATTTGAATTACGCCAAATTTAACGAAAGAATCTGAAAACAAAGTAACCACGCAATACCCAAAATCCAAACTGATAAAATAAGGTTTTCTTGTGCATTTGTGTACGTTTTGCCTCCTTGATGTTAGAGTTTCGAATCATGCATAAAATACAGACTTAGAGCTTACAGAAAGAGGAGGATCCAACCAGACGAAAAGATCACAGGAATCATGCCGTGCATCCAGACGAAAAGATCACAAGAATCATGCCGTGCATAGGAACAACATCCTCTTAAAATATTCTTCCTAGGTTGGATGCTGTCCAAGACATCTTCACTACCGGAATTTGACAACAATGGCACATTCTGCACTACGGGATGACACCAATGATTGCCTTTTGGAAAGAATAACTGGTTTAGGGTTTAAGATGTCCAATTATTTAAGAATAAACACCTAAACTAGTGCTAAGCACTAGTTGTGTTGAATAACATTGTTCTTTGCAAATTCAAAGTTGTTTTTGAAGGCTTGAGTTTGTGTTTTAGTTAAGAAAAGGATTGGCGATTTAATGAGCATGCAACATTTCACCGGGAAAGGCCATCATGTTGGAATTCCGTGAGCCATATGAGTATTTCCGTCTGAGCAAAGATACGAAATCCATCGATAATGACAAACGGGTTATATTTTGAGTAATAATCGAAATTAAGTTCTAAACAATTTACCCGTATGAAACTAGGCGAGTGGTTAATTTATTAGCTTAATAGCACAAAACGTCCATACGTTTGACACTTCTTGTAGAAAACGTCCCAACGTTTCAAATTTTTTTGCATTTTCGTTCTTATTTCAACGTTTCATTATGAAAAACAGACTTAATAGCACAAAACGTCTCTACATTTGACACTTTTTGTGAAAAACGTCCCTATGTTTCATTTTCGTTCTTATTTTAACATTTCATTGCAGAAAATATATATTTCACAATTTTTAATGTAAAATGACCAATATTCTTTCTATTTAAATTAAAAAAAAAAAAGAGAAGAAAAAAAAAGAACAAATTGCAATCTTACTCCTGAACTTTTTAAAAAAAGTGCAGATGAGTCCAAATAAATTATTAAAATATAAAAAATAACCATTTTTCGCATATTGTTCTTTATTTTTCTTCTCTTTTTTTGTTTTATTTAAATAGAAAGGTATATTGGTCATTTTACGTTAAAAAATGGTGAAATTGTGTTTTCCGTAATGAAACGTTAAAATAAGGACGAAAATGAAAAAAAAAATGAAACATAGGGACGTTTTCCTCAAGAAGTGTCAAACGTAGGGACGTTTTGTGCTATTAAGTCTGTTTTACGCAATTAAACGTTGAAATAATGACGAAAATATAAAAATATGAAACGTTGGAACGTTTTATACTATTAAACCTTAATTTATTCCTTTGAAGTTGGCTCTTTACAAGTTAATTTCCCTAGCAACGAGGAAAATGTCTCCATAAAAATTTATACTTTTGATCGTTAAAATGAGACTCTAAAGCTTACTCTCTCTCTTATGGCCCAGCTGTCTCTGCCCAAAACCCTTACTCCTAAAATCCTCCTGAGTCTCCTCAAGTCGGAAAAGAACCCTGTTTCAGCTCTCCACCTGTTTGACTCGGCGACTCACCACCCGGGTTACACCCATTCCGACGCCGTTTTGTACCACATCCTCCACCGCCTTTCCCTTTCATCCGATTCGAAACTCCTCCCTCACGTGACACGGATAGTTGATGTGATCCGAACCCAGAAATGTCCCTGCTCGGAAGACACGGTCCTGGCTGTTATGAAAGCTTACTCGAAAAATTCAATGGTAGATAAAGCAGTGGAACTCTTCCAGAAAATGAGGGAAATTTTCGGGTGTGAACCCGGGGTGAGGTCTTATAATACTCTGCTGAATGCATTTGTGGTTTCGAATCAGTTGAGTAAAGCCGAGTTGTTCTTTAGGAATTTTGAAACAATGGGTGTGGCACCAAATTTAGAAACTTTTAATATTTTGATGAAAATTGCTTGTAAGAAGCAGCAGTTTGATAAGTGCCGAGAATTGATAAATTACGCAGGGAGAAGAAATTTGAGGCCTGATGTTTATAGTTATGGAACTTTGATTAATGGATTAGTGAAAAACGGGGATTTGAATGAGGCTATGGAGGTGTTTGACGAAATGCTTGATAGAGGTGTGAGGCCTGACGTGACGTGTTATAATATTTTGATCGATGGGTTTTTCAAGAATGGCAACTTTAAGGGGGCAAATGGGATTTGGGAGAGGTTAATGAATGATTCGTGGGTTTATCCAAATATTGTTACTTATAATGTTATGATTAGTGGGTTGTGCAAGTGCGGGAGGTTTAGTGAGGGCTTGGAAATTTGGAACATGATGAGAAAGAATGACCGGAAAATGGATTTATTTACGTACAGCACTTTGATTCACGGGCTGTGTGAGTCAGGGGATGTAGATAGGGCTGAGAGGGTTTATAAGGAGATGGTTAAGAGCAAGGTGTCACCGGATGTTGTTGTATATAATGCATTGCTTAATGGGTATTCTAGGATTGGGAGAATTGCAGATTGCTATGAGTTGTGGGAATTGATGGGAAATCATGGTTGCAGGAACATTGTTAGTTTTAATACTCTGATAAGAGGGTTGTTTGAGAATGGTTATGTGGACGAAGCAATTTCTATCTGGGAACTTCTGAAGAGGAGCAGTTCTGTTGCCAGTTCAACAACTTATAGAATATTAGTCGATGGGTTTTGTAAGAACGGGTATACGAACAAGGCTTTACTTGTATTAGAGGAGGCAGAGGGGGAAGGAGGTGTTTTAGATCCTTCTGCATATTCAGCTATGATTGGTGGGCTGTGTAGAGAAGGAAGAGTAGAAGAAGCAGTTACTCTGCTGGATTTCATGACCCAACGTGGGTATAAGCCAAATTCTCATGTTTGCAATGCTTTAATCAATGGTTTTGTCCAAGCTTCTAAAATTAAGGACGCAATTAAGTTCTTTGGTAACATGGGAAAGAAGAATTATACCTCCACCATTGTTACTTACAACACTCTTATTGATGGATTATGCAAGGCTGAAAGGTTTGGTGAAGCTTATGACCTTGTGAAGGAAATGCTGGGGAAAGGACACAAGCCGGACGTGATCACATATAGTGTATTAATGAATGGTCTTTGTCAAGGCAAGAAAGTAGATATGGCTCTCAACTTATGGGATCTAGTGGTTGACAAAGGCGTCAAGCCTGATTTAAGAATGCATAACATTCTGATTCACGGGCTCTGTTCAATTGGCAAAACCCTAAATGCTTTATCTCTATATCTAAATATTAGCAGATGGAGCTGTGTCCCAAATCTTGTGACGCACAATACCCTCATGGAGGGGTTTTATAAAGCTGGTGACTGTAAAAATGCTTCAGTAATTTGGGCTCGCATTTTAACTTGTGGGCTGCAGCCAGATATTATCTCCTATAATATTACTCTTAAAGGGCTTTGTTCTTGCAATAGAGTATCAGATGCCATTTTTTATTTAAACAATGCTCTGAGTAAGAAAATGGTTCCAACTATAGTTACATGGAACATACTTGTAAGAGCAGTTATTCGTACCCGTACTTCAACGTGATAATTTGCATAAAATATTTTGGGAAGTTAAGTTTCCGTTCCTTAACTTTTGTTTATTCAACAACCTAGATTTGCCACTTATGGGTTGGTTATTTGTTAAGACTTAAGAGAAGCACTTCTTTTGATTGCAGTGTTTCCCACTGTTCAATTTCAGTTCGAGCAAGATAAGTTTTGCAGCCAGTGTCCTGTACACACCAAACTGTAAGTTAACTATCCCTTGATGTAGAAATTCATTTGACGAGCACTAAGATATATTATAAAAATAACTTCTTCCTTTTCAGAGTTATTTGAATTCTGTTTCAATAACTTTCTGAAAGGGTTCTTCATAAGAATGCATGTTTAGGTAATTCTTGTTGCATACAAGTGTTTCCTATATAAACGTTAAATGTACAGGTGGGATAGATTGCCCGGACATTCATTTACGGTCATCAGAACAGCTACTTGGTCTCAGATTTTAGGTCACTAACTTCACTGACCACGTTGAAACCTGTAAAGTTTGAAGCTCTTCACATATTGAGGGACATCATGATTCATATTATCAGTCGCAACTTGGTATTGTATACACTTAAAAGATAGGGCCATTATGATGCATTATAACTACATTTTTGGGAACTGTGGTAAATAAGGCAGGCTCTCCAGTTTGTACGAGGCATCAAATAGGACAATGTGATTCTTAAAATTTGAATGAGGTAGCGCTTGTTTGCTTTTTCTTTTTCTTTTTCTTTTCTTTGTTTTCCTTCCTCCTTTCACTAAACAGCCGTACTTTGGTGTTAACTTGGTTGAAAAGCTGTCAACAATCCTGTATCAATTCTAGAATATCCAAACAGTTCTTTTCTTTGCACTTTGATTAAGATGGCATGCTTACTGTGAGCTAGAAATATGGTAGTATATCTATGTTGTAATATTGATTTTTTGGAGAGTGATTAATTAGTAAGGAAAAATTTTGGGTTTACGTGTAAATTATTTTATTGGGAGAATGTATGGTTGGAAATGAGTTTGGTAAAAAATGATTTTTTAAAAAATGGGGCTCAAACATGGGCTTAATCTAGCCACGACAAAATTTCGTTCTTCGAAAATACTTGTGCTGGCTCCTGTTATTCTAATCATGTGTATGGGTGAAATGTTGTTAAGCATCAAATGTATCATGGCTTTGGTGATCATAGTGGTATCACCAAACAAACGTTTGATGCAAAAGCGAGGTTAGCCTGACATATCAGCCCCAGGTAATAATATTTTATTTGGAGTTATAATTCATGCTACATCATATTCGGTGAGAAGTTCTCTGTTTAACAAGACATTGGAACCTCAAAAGCTTCAGTTTGGCATTTTAATTCCTTCTAGATCATATTCCTGATGAGTTGTGAACTTGCAGTAAGGTTACAGCCCTTTTTTTTTTTTGCTATTTTATGTTGATATTTTTGTGGACAATAATTCCAATAAAGCATCAGTTACAAAGTGGGTTTTGGCGGCCGAGTTGGTATCACCAAACATAGAGGCAAATTGAAAAGCAAGGTTTCTTGATATTGTATTTGGGGCTATATATGCTGCATTTATATTTTCCATGGTAAGATCGTTCAACATGGGAAAAATGCACTTCACTCATTCTTTTCTTTGTTATTCTGTCGCTCTGTTCTCTCTGTTTCTGATAACATATTTTGCTCGTAGATGAGTTGAGAAAGCAACCCTACTAAAATCATCACGAGAACTGCAACTTTCCGCCAGTCCGATGAATCAGCTGAGGCTTCAATGATGCCAATGACTACTACGCCAATCAGTGCATGGTAAATGTTCCTTCTAGTTACTGAACCAGCATTTTTTTTGGTGAGCTCCCTGATTTTCTCTGCCTCTTCCTTGGCTTTCTCTACTTCAATTGGTGTTTTTGGCTTCAAGTTTTTGAAGAACAGCCCTTCATTTCTCTCTCTCTCAAATTGGTCTTCGAAGTCTGTTACTTTGTTCTTTTCAATCTCTAATTTCTTCATTCCCGCAGATTCTTCAAAGGCTTGCATCTGGCTCTCAACATTTTCCATTATCTGCTCAGCAAGTCAACAAAATCTAGTTATTGACTGTTGAAATTTCCTAAAAAATCCGCTTTTTCTATGCATTTGATATGAAAGAAGTTGAACAGATCCTGGCACCAGCTTCGTCCAATTCTCTGAGGGCATTTTCTCCTATCTGGTCAATTTCAGCATTGGCTTCTTCAGCAAACTGGGTCAGATATGCTGATCTTTCGTCCAAGTAATCAGTGAGACGAACTTTTTGGGCTTGAAGCATTGCAATTCTGGCAAGAAGCTCCTGCTTACGAGTGTCTCCTTCAGGTGCCCGAGCCTCTGAATCTGAATTAACCAAATCATTGGACTTGCAGAGCGAGAGAATAAGCCGCCGCCTCTGAAAATTCGCTCTTTTTTGGACAAGATGATGGGTCGGAGTGAATGAGATTTGAATTGCTTTAAGAAAAATCATAGTCTGTTTTCCCTTTGTTGGGGGAGTTGGGATGGGGAAGGGGGTTCAGTGTCACATGTGAAATAGAATTGTTTTCGACCTCTCACTAGACTTTGCCTTGTCTTCTCTCGTGTATTTTTATATTCTTGAAATGGATATGTAAGTAATTCATATCATTTGAAGGACTTACTAGTTGGTGTTAAAGCTTGACAAATGAAAGATTATTGAACTCAAAATTTACTTACTTTTAAGTAAACTTTTCAAGCTTACCAAACACGCTTGTATTCCCAACTTGATTCTACTGCTCTCATAGCACTTGACGTTACCGGGAAAACAGTTTCAAGATCAGAAAAGATTGGCAGAAATTAACAACAGATTCTTGGATTAAGAAGAAAACACACTTATCATCCCCCTGTTCCCATCTGTATTTACAATTTTTCATCGTCTGGTAATAAAGCATATTAAGTGCTAAATGCGTAACTTAAACGTGTAGAAACTGAATCAACGAGGCTTTCCCGTGACCTTCTTGTAAGTGTAGAAATATGCAATCAACAGGTATACGAAGAAGTTGATTAAGCTGAGGATAGCCAACAACCAATAGAAGTAGTCGAGATGGCCCCGGTTCAAGTTTTCCGGAATCCAACCAAGTTTCCCGTGTCTTGTGGTAATGTCGGTCACAATCGTCACTAAAAGAGTACTCAGGTAGTTGCCTAATGAAACCGTCGTGAGAGAGAGCGCCGAGCACAAGCTTCTCATAGCATCAGGCGCCTGGTCGTAAAAGAACTCCAGTTGTCCAATGAATGTGAAAACTTCTGCACATCCAATCAAAAAGTACTGAGGCACTTGCCAGAAGATTGACATGGGGATCGTTTTACGATCATAGTAATTATTTCTTCTCACATTGTCGAGCCGAATAACCTCTAGTGAACCAGCAACGACCATGGAGAAAATCGAGATGACAAGTCCAATGCCCATTCTTTGGAGCTGCGTAAATCCCCGTTCACGGCGAGTGAACTTTCTTGCAACCGGGATGATTATTTGGTCGTAAATGGGCACCCAGAAAATGACACTGACTGTATCAAAGAGGGATAGGGATGCTGATGGGATTTCAAAATGAGGGCCAATATGTTGGTCCATGGTGTTGCCTTGTAGAACAAACATTGTGCTCATCTGACTGTATACTGTTGCGAAAACTATTCCAGACGCCCACACGGGGAGAATCTTGACTATCGACTTGAGTTCTTCAACTTGAGTAACGGTGCAAAGTCTCCAGGGATCCACCTTACCTTTGACATTGTCCGTTTCAGTCTCCACCGCAGCCTTATCGAAGAACCTAGAATTCAATATGTTCAATGCAATTCGGTGCAGTGTCACAAACTTTTCAAAGCAATCGAAATTCTGGATTCAATATAATTACCTGAACTTCTCCGTGTGCTCAAGTTTGCGGCTTCCTTGAATGTTGGATTCCATATCGGGAGTTTCATATAGGAGAGACTTGTCAGCTGGAACGTTCACACTATATTTTCTCATGGATGCAACCAACACCTGAAAGATTCGTGTGAGGGGGCTTCCTCCGGGTTTTTGGAGCCGATACAGACGACTCCCCGAGAAGAAAAACACAACTGCAATGACCATAGCAACTGCTGGAATCCCAAACCCCCAACTCCATCCCACATTCATTTGTATCCATACCAAAACTGATGAAGCAATAAGAGCACCGATATTAATTGAAAGATAAAACCAATTGAAGAAGGAGCTCTTCTTCTTCCTCTCGATTTCATCAGTTTCATCAAACTGATCTGCGCCAAAGGAGGAGACACAGGGTTTGATTCCACCAGTTCCGAGTGCAATCAAGTATAGTGCTGCAAAAAAGACAGCAGTTTGCGATCCTGTTGGATTACAGTCGTCCTTAACACATTCAGGCTTTAGCCCATGAACCGAAGCAGACAACGTTAAGAGTATCATTCCCTGAAATAACAAAATATTTTCATGAACAAGGATCCCCAAGAATAAGATTTGAACTTCTTTCATCTCTAATATTGTCTTGTAGTGTCTAATTCTCACCCGACAAACATGCCGCAGGTGTGTTTATCCCTCAGTAAAACAATAACAGAGGATCCCCAAGAACTAGAACAAAATATTCATAGTAAGATCAAATTAGTATTTTGAAGACACAGGAGAAAAATACTCACTATAACATAAATGAATACGAAACTGGCAATGGTCCAGTATCTTCCGAGGTAGGAATCAGCCAGGAAAGCTCCAATCAACGGTGTGATATAGCAAGTTCCCGACCAATTTGTAACGTTGTTTGATGCAGTCACATTCGATTGGCCAAGGCGTAACGTAAGATAATTCACCAGATTAGTACTCATGCCATAGTATGCCAACCTCTCAGAGCATTCGTTTCCTAGTCGAAAAATGTTAATAGCAATAAAATTACTCAAAAAGTTATGAAATTTACTGCATGCATAGAACAAATAGAAACCTTACCAAGGATAAAACGGCAGGCCTTCCAATTTCCGGTTTTCGTCTTATCAGCAGGATTTTTATGGATATCCACTGTTCCATCATTCGTATAGATGTTCTCGTCTCCCATGGCAGCAATCTATCGAGCTTCCGGCTCAGTAATGTCCCTCAACGCTCTTCCGTGACGGTTAACCTGCACGAAAATTATCAGAAACACAAACTCATAGAAACCTACTTTGTTAGCAGATTGCTCTAATATGGAAAACTCCACTGCAAGTTGTGAAAGCAATAAAATATAGATAAATTCGACAACTTAGTCGTCCCATGTCTTAAATTATTAATTGCCTAATTGATGTTTGACCTGAAAATCACTCTCTTCTTCTCCATCCCTTTTTGGATCCATTATCCCCCAAAAGCTTAGAGGGCCCTACTCAAAAGTATACAAAAAAGAAGCTCATGCTGGATAATTTATATAGGTATACTTTTATGTGTGTGTACACAAACACAAGTGGCATAAAATATCAAGAAAATAAAGACAGAGAGAATGTATTCATTAAACGAACAATCAATAAACGTCTAGATTCATTCAAGAAAATCAACCATTTTTTAAAATCAGATAACGTAATCAATTTCATGATTATGATCATTATTCATATTTATAATACAAGTATGCTACAAAATAATTTGAACCTGATGGAGATCTCCATGAATACACTACCAAACCTTCGAAAAATTTATGAGGGAAGTACGTACGATTTCTGAAATTCCCAGAACCATAAGACTTCATAGTAGGAAAAAGACACAGACTTATCATTATAAATGAATCAAAAAACCGATTATACCTTTTGATAAAAAGGATTAGATAAAATCTTGAAGAAAAGAACTTTTTTTTGATTCCCTGGTATTCTGTTGTGGGATCTCTTCGGAAGAAAAAGAGAGTGCTGATTCTTAGCCACCGGGTTCCTGCTCTCGTTCAAACTCTCTCAAAAGAGTAAACACAAGCCAAAGATTTGTTTGAAATGTATATGTATATTTTCGCACATGGACATACTAGGAAATTATGGAATAGAGCGTGGAGTATGCAAAGAAAAGTAAAAATTGAAATTAATGAAGTACGTGGATAATAAGTGAACATTAGCTGTGAATGCATCGTTAAGTCATAGTTTGATTTGGATAAAAATCAAATTTTTAAATGAAATATGTGGTTGAAAATAAGCATATAGTATATTAACTTTACCTTGAACTAAAGTTCATCGTAAAAAGTCCTCGCTCCTACAGTTATTCTTATCAGTACAGAAATTCACATTGACGTGACAATGAAATGTCTACGTGACATTTATTTTTAAACCATAGTATTATCTTTGTGAGTTTTTGATAATTTGATCTTCATTATATATTTAGAACAACATATTTTCTCATTACTTTCTTATATTGGATTAAGTGCATCATTGATTACTGAACTTTCAACAAACGTACAACTAGATTTCTCTTCTTTAATTTCGTGCAATCAAGTCTTTCTACTTCAGTTTGTGTGCAACCCTAGTCACTCCGTTATTCAATTACTCTGACTAACGTGATTTACTTACATGGACATTAAAAATTAACAGATGGATGATGTGTATTCACGTGCTATCCAAACAATCCGCCCTACCACCTAAAACACTCTTTCTTATAAAATGATTTGTTGGATTTTGATACGCAATAAATTCGAACAATGATAAAAAAATAGTTGTCGAAAATTTATCGACACCATAAATTTGGCTCGACTCGAATACTATCCGCACTTTTGGAAGGTCCAAATTGGAGATGGATTGGTGGTTTGTGATTGGTTTGTGGTATTTGATTATTATTAGCCCATTACCTTAGCCAAACTACCTTAGTGGTAATTACATGAAACCCCACTTTTCAAAATTCAAATTCAAAAATCAGATTTTAAGTTTTAATTGTCAAAAATAAGATATTTTATATATACATACATATATATTTATATTTTTTATTTATTTATATATAT